>JAESIW010000020.1:6624345-6657987 GCA_016802295.1 Brachionus rotundiformis
AGGAAGACCTGGTGGGCAACCAAGGCAAAAATGGCGAAGGACAACGGCGGACCGACAAGAGTGAAAACGATCACGGTTCATGCGGCTTACAACTGGGACCGTTCCAGGAGTTGGGGTACAATGAAGAGGAAGAAGAAGCCCCTAACTCCTGCACTAGCTTGGGAGGGATGTGAGCTATGAGCTACTATAAAAGCAAATATAGACCTCATTTTTAATGGAATAAATATATAATAGAACCTCTCTCTCTTAATCCCCTACTCTCAACTCTATAAGCTTACAAATTCTTAATTGAGCAGTCGTCTATTCTTTGTTTATTAAAATTTTTTGAATTTTTCTCCTTTTTTTTCCATACTTTTTGAAAGCATAAATTTAGTAAAATTTTATTTCAGTTATTCCATTTAAAAAAGAAGAATTTTTTAATTAAATATTTTAGTTCTAATAATCATGTCATTCAATTTTATTCAAGATTTAATTTAAAAAAAAATTTATTCTAAGTTTTTAAAAAACAGACTTTCTCGGGACAATATTAGCTTTGTTGTAATTTTTTTTATTAATGTATGCTAATCAATCGCGGCATTTAATTTTCGAATTAAAAAAATTTTAAAATAAGATAATTTTCGAATATAATCTTTAAGTTTTGATCATAAACCCTAGCATGTCAACTTTATCTAATGTTAAATTATTTTTTCTTAAATTAGAATCATTATCATTTTTTAAGATTTAGAAAAATTAAAAATAATTAACTAAATAAAAATAATTAACTAAAAAGTTAACTAAATAAAAACACTATTTAAAAAATATGAAACGTTTATCTAAATAAAATGACTAAAAATAATTTTTTTAATCCAACTTTTATTTTGTGAAACAAATTACCAAATTTAAACTCATAAGGAAACATTTGAAGGTTATTTGAAAAATAAATTTTTCATTTGAATTTTTTAAATTTTATTCATAGACTTTGTTCTTCTAATTACATACCATAAATGTTTTATTAAATTTCTTTAAATGAAAAATACTGCTAAAATTTAATCGATATTAATGTAATAAAAATTTCCTTCTAAAATAAAAACACAGACTAAAATAATAAAATTTAGGAAATAATTAAAGAAAAATATTGTCCAAAGAGCAAAACCCTACTTACTTGTCAAAAATTTTAAAACACAAATTATCCTAATATTTTTACATTTATTTCTACTAGATATTTAATTTAAAATTATCTCTTTCATTTACACATAAAACTTGAAAAAAAATCTATCAAGACAAAATATTATAAAATAAAACGTTATTTCTAAGATATTAAGATACATGAAAATATAAATATAAAAGTTCAAAACTATTAAATTCTGATATTTTCATTTAGTCAAATCAAATTAATCATTTTGGTAAAGACTTATCTAATATTTGAATTTTATCTTTGGTGCGATTTTGGACAAAAATAATAATTAAATGGAACAAGATTTCAAATAATTCAGCAAATGTCAAAAAGCTCACTCCCAAAAAAAGTCCAAGCTGGCCGCCCAGATTGCCAAGCAATGAGCTAAAATCCAATTCTGGCACTTCTTCAATCTTTTGAAAACTGTTCGAATCAAAATAAACATTCAATGATACCACACTGTCTCTTATCTGCTGGAATGATATGTTCTCATATGGAAATTTGGACCTGAATGGCTGATTGGATACAAGATACTTTGAATACGAGTAACTTGGAAAGTTTGAAAAACTTTTAAAAATGTTGAAATAATTTAATTCGCATTCAATGGGACATTCAGTCGAACATGAACCATAGTGCTTGGTCAAATTATCAAAATTATTGATGCATCTAACTCTTTCAAAAGATGATGCAAAATTTAAAGCTTCACATTTGGGGGTATTTTCTTGAATAGCCTTGGCAATGGAACAATTCAAAATGCACCATTTTTGTTTGTAATTGCCGCTGAAATCAAACTCGTTTATGTACGAAACTGACTCGTTTCGGTTTGCAGTATTGACCACACAATCACTATAAGGACTTGGCAATTTATTGATGGTTACTTTATTCAGGATAAAGTTGGTTTCTGCTCCGGTTGGAATGAAAAGACCCTCTTCGCTATATAAAGGTGGTGATGTGCGATTATGGACAACAATCAAAGCGCCGAATCTGTCTTCCCAACATGGCTGATACTCAGGCGCGCCAGTGAACAACTTTAACTGCAAACCATTGTTTAATCCAGGTTGTTTGGATTTTTCTATTGGTATAGAGTGGCCAGTTGAGTTTTTTCCATAGTTAAAACTGTAGCAATTTCCGAAAAAGAATGCTTTTAGGGGAAAAAAGTTGTTTGGATCACATGGCTTGTCGTCATATTTGCAAGAGATTAGCAATTTGTCCAAAGTAAAGCCTCTGAGAGCTGGAAATTTGCTTTTTAGCACTTTGGTCATTTGAATGTTACAACTTTTACTATTAAAGTCGTCTTTATAGAGAAATGATTCATTCAAAAATTTGGTGACATTTTTTAAATTTTCATCTATGGTAAAATCATTTGGATTAATGTTACAAAATGTGACTGCTGGAAACTCTTGGTCGAATGATTGTAAAATTTCCATTTTGACAATGACATTAAACTGGAAGTAATTAATGATTATCATGACAACTGAGAACATACAGTATGAAAAAAAAGCCAAAAAAATAACAATCCAAAAGATTCGTAGGACAATATTCTTGGCTTTCAAGGCGTTTGGAATACCATGGATAGTGCTTGACTCAGCTATTTCTCTAAGTTTGTCAGCGTAGGCTTTTCTCGACATTATTTGGCTAACTTTCAAATTTACCATGAATGATATCTTTTTTAAAATAAAAAAAAAGGTAAAATTTCAGAATATCGAATCTTTATTTTTGGTAAAAAAACTGATTATTTGGAATAATACAACATTTAAAAAATTAATGAATTACACTTTTGAAACATAAACTGAGATTAATTAAAATAATAAAGTAATAAGAACTAAGAATTGAAGAGAATCGGTGACACTCAACTAAAATGTCTATAATCTCAAGAGAAGTTTTATTATTTTCGATTACTTATTACTTTCTTTATATTTTTGTTTTAAATTTTTTTTAAGCTTGAAGTGGTCATTTATTAATAAACTATTATATTCTATATTACGGACTAAAAATAAAATGGTTAAACTATACTAAACATTTTATTTTGACCAGATCTTAACAGATCCAAATTTTTCATAACTGAAGTCTTTTTTTAAATAAAAAAATGTAAAATTAAAAGATCAACTTCTTGAGATTATGAATAAAAATATTAAATATTAATTAGAAAATGTATTAAAGTTTTATTATTTTAAAATTAATTGATCTTTTTTTTTAATTTGAAAATTTGTTTTAATTTTTTATGATTGTGAAGGATATAAATTAAAAAATCTTCTACAAAATACAAAGGTGAACGATAAATTTTTCTAATTTTATAAATCAATTTTGATCATGATTATGATAGAGTTATTATTTAATAAAATTTAAATTTTTTTTATTCATTAATTTTTATTTTTAAATTTATATAAAACACAATCTAATTATAAAAAAAATAAGAAAAAGCTTCGTCCAGATTTTAAAATTTTCAGCTGTTGATACCTGTTAAAATTATTGATGTTTCCAGGATACCATATTATACTTGTAACATGAGCACATGCATCAAAAACCACTCTTGCACCAGCTTTACAATCAAACTTGCTCAAAAGTCAAAAAAGTAACTGACTTGACTTGATTTTTTTTCTAAAAAAAGTCAAAAATGTAGATAAATATCAAAAAAACTGAAAATTCTAATTTTTTTATCAAAAAGATGACGTTTTTCAATCAAATGTTGGAAAATTTTTTTTTAATTCATATAATGGACAGTAATATACTATCTTTAATAAAATATCATTTATCTTCTACTCCTAAAAGTTTATCAAGTATAGTAAAATCAATTTTACTTAAATTGTCCAACTTTACTAATACTTTTATCAGAAATCAAACGAAAAAGTTTGAGTCCACTAAAATTAAATACTTGAAGTAAAAGATCACCAGAAATTAAGGAATTTGGCGATTGTCTAATTGGTGAACTAAGAAAAAAAGTGAACTTTCTAATTTTTAATTGGTGAACATAGTTCACTTAATAAATTTTATATCAAAAAAAAAGTTAACTTGTAATATTGATTTAATTAGATAAGATAAAATTAGATATGTCAATCGATAAATATTTATTAATTTTATTTTTTTTATGTATTTTTGAGATATGAATTATTAAGTCCCGTTCTTTTTGAACATGTTTAATTATTCCTTTTTCTTGGCATATTGTACACAAGGCTTACTCTGTTCGGGCGTAGAACTTAGAACTTTGTGGACAGCTTCAGTGGCATCAGATGATGGTTTTGGATATATATAACATTCTTTCACCAGTTCAATGGCAGACTTTTTAACATCCGTCAACTTAATATCGTTCAACCGGCTAACCATTTCGGACACTTTCAAGTTCATTTTAGACTCTAATGAGTTCGGTTTAGTAGGTTTTGATTCATGATCTAATATAGTTTCAGATAGATTTACAACTTCATCGGTCCATGTACCATCTTTTGACTCATCATCATCATTTTTTTAGTACACTTGTTTTTGAAAGGTTCACTTATTTTTCTAGCAAAAAAAAAACGTGATCATTTAATTATGCTTCTATTCTTTTTTTTACGATCACAAGTTAGTGAACTTTTGTTCACTAATTGGACTATCGCCAAGAATTTTTCTCCGATGATTGAATTACTCTATCTGATTTATTACAGTTTAGCAAGTGTTTATTATACCAAGCTCTAGAAGTTAGTTGACTGATTGCAAAAAAAGTTAGCTTCCGAGATCTAGCAGAACGGCTTCGATCAGACACAGTACCAGTCTCTTCATATCGTTTCACAGTTGAAGAGACACATTTTGGAGATACACTTAACAGCTTGGCTATTTTGTTTTGTTTATTATCTCTACTTATTAGCAGACCCACGATCTGCCATTTTTGTGAGCTAGACACATTTTTTAACCCATTTTTGCCAAATTAAAGATTTTGTTGTAAAGTTATTTCCTTTTGAAACTTAACTTTTGAACCGACTCTTATTGTTTAATTTTAAGAGGAAATTTTTGGAAAAAATTTATTATTAGAAATTTTATTTTTTTTCTTTTGCACTCAATAAATAAAAAATTTTAGATAAATAAAATAATTAATTTCTAAACTTTTGTAACATACTGGTCCTGGTATAGATAATAAGTAAATGAGACAAAAGATAGGCACATGTAACTTGCACCAATCGGTATGATATAAAATATATATATCATAGTAAATTTTGATAATAATTAATTCAAAAGTAACTTGCAACCTCAAACTTTAATCAATTGGGCTGCCAATAGTTCCAATCGATAGCGAAAAATTTTCTCTTTCAAAATATAGTTTCTGTTTAAAAAGAGAAAAAGTCTTCGCAAATTTATTAATCATTTTATCTGATAAATATATAGGATTTGTAATTCAAAAAGCATTTATCAATATTTAGATATTTTTATTTTTTTTCAATAATAAATATAAACTAAAAATATAAATTTAATTAATTAAAAAATTAAATTGAATTTTTTAATATAATGCTGTAAAAAATGAAGAAAAAATAAAAAATTAAACTTTTGTATTCAAAAAAATTATTAAAGTTTTTTACAAAAAATAAATATACCTTTTAATTTAGCTAAATGAATAAATTATAATAAAATAATTTCAAGGCATATGCTTTAAAATATTTGAAAGCGCATGCTCAAATTTGGAAAATTTTAAACAATGGGTGGCAAGAAAAAGCAGTTTATAAAGAAAGGCGAAGGTGCCAAGTTCTACTTGGTACATCGTTCACAGAAAGATCCGCTATACTTAGACGAAAACTTGGGCGAGCGGGTCTTGATGCCAGCAGATGACAACGCCGACGAGGTCTTGGTCAAGTCCGTCAATGGTTTGAATTTGGCAAAAAGCTCCAAGACAGATAAAAACGAACAGCGTTTCAAGCGCATGGAAGAACAGCACAAATTCGGAATATACTATGACGATGACTACGACTATCTACAACATCTACGCGATGCTGATCAACAAGATAAAGTCGCATTGGAACCTGAAGTGATCAAAGTGGGCTCGGTGCTGATCAAGAATGAAGAAACAGAAAAGCCAAAACTACAGCTACCATCTTCAGTTTTTGCCAGCAACGTTGAGGAGGAGATTGGCTACTTTAACCAGGCAGCTCCTGATCATGATCCAAAAATTGACTGGGACCCAGATATTGTAAAAATCCTAGACGAAGACCCGGATGTTGAGTACACAGATGACTTGGATGATGACTTTTTTGTCAAAGCCAATGAAGAGAGCCAAGAAGACGAGGATTATGAAGATGATGAAGATGACCAAGAGGAAGATTATGACAGTGATGATTTGTATGAAGAATCTGAAAGCCAGAGTGTGGAAAATTTTGAAACCAAGTCAAGATTTTCCAACTATTCAATGACAAGTTCAGTGATTCGGCGCAACGAGGCTCTAAGCCACTTGGACGAGCATTTTGAGAAATTTTTTGCCCAGTACGATGAAGACCAGATAGGCGCTTTGGACACTGAAGACATTGATGGATTCAGAATGAATGATGACGTTATAGAGATGGCAATCAAAGAGTTTAACAAGTATGTTGAAAAAAGTAAATACCAGACAGAAAAGCTTTCGAAAAAAAGTCAACTGGGAGTTGTGGCAGAAGAAAACTCTGGTGCTGAGAGCGCCGATGAAGCGCTTAGCCAAGATGAAAACAACAACGAGTATGACATGGTTCATTTTTACCATAAAAAAGAAAGGCAAGACAGATTCGACTGCGAGTCCATTATAAGCACTTACTCAAATTTGTACAACCATCCATCTGTTATATCTGAAAAGAGCGAGAAGATTCCTCTGTCCAAAAAAACCGGAATGCCTCTAGGGGTTTTTGGCGAGAAGCCCAAGACCCAGAAAGAATTGGAACAAATAGACCATAAAATAACTCGTATACTGCCAGAAATTGCCAAAAGAAATAAGGAAGAGAGCAAAGAGGAGAAAAAGGCGCGCAAACAAGCGGTCAAAGAGCACAGGCGAGAGAGGCGAATCGAGAAAAAGATCAACAAGATGGCTTTCAAAGAAGAAAAGAAAACTCAATCTAATCAAATTAAAACTTCAATGGAAAACTCAAATATTGTTAAATTACCTTAATGTTTTTTCATAATAAATTATTAAACTCTAGTTTTTCTACTTTAATTAATTTTAATCAAAAAGTTAACCAATTAACCGATTATTTGCCAAGAATTTGCCAATGTTCGCTATCAAAACTCTTTTTTAAAGGTTATCTAAAGTTAAAAGCTTGGACGGCAAGTTACCAACAAATTAATGGTAAAATCAAATTCTCAAGAATTTGTATTTTAGATCTTAGCTTTTATTAATTTTTTTTTAATTTAGTTTTAAGTCAAATCCTAACTTTATTTGAAAACTTGAATGAAATCAAATTAACTTGATATATCAAATATTAAAGTATTTGTGTACCCAAATAAGTGCCCTCTAAAGACCCACTTTATAAAAGCTAATCAAAAGTGGCTTAGTTCTAACTATGTTGCATTCTTGTGAAACATACTTAGATCTTTATAAAATATTTAACTTGAAGAAAATTTTATATCATCTAAGGGCTTAAATTCTTCAATAAAGACACGATTTGGGGGCACTTATTTGTAAGGGTTTACGGGAAAAGGAAAATATTAATATTTCATTAATTTATTTTCTGACTAAAATAACAGTAAAGTGTTTATTTTCTATAACTTGAGAGGACTTTTTATACGGACTTGTTTGTATACCAAAATCAGCATGTCCTAATTTAGTAAGACTTCTCCATAAACAGTTTTGTCAATCAGTTTTTCGATATCATCAAGATTTGTTTTTTATTTGTGATAAAATAATAAATTAACTGGACACAACACAAAATTTATTATTAATTAGGAAATTTTTCAGAATTAGATCTCTGTTAGAAACCTTACTTATAGAAATGCTTCAACTACTGTACATTAAACACAAGATACTCTTCTTAAAGCAATTAAATAACAGCTAGGTTTGATGGGATATCTCGGTCTTCTTTTGCGATAATTATAAAAATTACTATCATAAAGATACACCTTTTTGTCAACGGCTTACTCATATTGCTGTTATCAACTTAAGTTCGAAGACTTCTCTAGCAATGATAGATCACTATATATCAAAATCATATATCAAAGAAAATCGTGGTCTAGTTGACTCAATTAAGTTTGTTGTTGCCTAAATCAAATTAACAGAAATACAAATACTGAAAAACCCCTATCAATATTAATTTCTATATTAAATGTTTTTTCTTTCTTTTAAATTTTCTTAGTAAAATTTAATATTAGAAATCTATTATTAAAAAATTTTAATTGTTAAATAAAAAAATAGCTATTTCCAAATTTTGATTGAACAAAACAAGCTTCCACTTGCGAGTGAAAATTTTTTTTTGTCAATGAGTTGGATACAAGTTATCTCGCTCGTGTGACCTTCAAGTGTCTTTACGCAAGTATTTGTTTCTAAATTCCAAATTTTAATTGTATTATCACTGCTCCCGCTAACAATTGTATTGACATCTAATAATTGAAAACATAAAACAGGAAATGTATGATCTTCTAAGGTGCATATGCAGCACCAATTGTTAAGATCCCAAATTTTTATTGTAGCATCACCACTACCACTGGCGAGTTTATTTTCATCTATTATTTGCAGACAATTTACGGATAGGGTATGGCCTCTGACAGTTTTCTCACACTTAAATTCTTTTAGACTCCATATTTTAATAGTACTGTCACCACTTCCACTTATCAAAATCTCAGGGTTTTTTACTTGAAAGCAAGTAACCCAGTAAATGTGACTTTCGAGTGTGTTTATACATGTATAATTGTCTAAATTCCAAATTTTAATGCATTTATCACGGCTTCCACTTGCCAGTTTATTGTTGTTTATAACTATTAAGGAAATAACTGAGTCAGTATGGCCCTCAAGTGTTTTTGTAAGAGTATAATTATTTAGATCCCAAATTTTAATGCTAGTATCATTACTTCCACTTATGAGGGTATAGCTGTTAAAAAGAAGAAGAGTCACTACCCAATCAATATGGCTTTCAAGTATATATGAGCATGTGTAATTGTTTAAGTTCCAAATTTTTATTGTTTTATCACGACTTCCAATTGCAAGTGTATGGATGTCGATAAGTTGAATACAATAGACTGAAACCAAACTGTCATCAATTGTACGAGAGCACTTTACATTTAGAAAATCATTTTCTTTCAATTAAAATAAATTACATAAAATAAAAACTTCTTTACATTTATAATTTTTTTTCTTGTGAATTCTGGAACAAATATAGAAAAATTTTTTAATTAAAATAATTTCTTTTATGAGCATGAAATTCATCATTCAATTCGAAAAATACCGAAAAATGAAGAAAGAAAATAAAATTTTAAATGATACCAAGCTAGTATTAAGTAAGAGTCTGCTCGTTGGAATAGACATAACAATTTATGGAGAGAGTTGAACAAAACATATAAAATGTGAAACTCTAAAATTAAAACATAAACAAAATTTTCTAATTTTAAAATACTGAAAGAGAGAATTAAAACATAAAACTAGTAATAACTATTTAAAACAGTTAATAAAACATATACTAAAATTTTTATTTCTATTTTTTGCAAATTAATTTTATTTTAGTTAATTTTTTTGTGTTTATGATAAATTTAATTAAATTTTTATATGTTTTTGTAACTTTTTTGGTAAATTTAGACTAAAATGTAATATTTTTTTTTTATGTTTTATTAACTGAAATTAGAAATTATTTTATGTTTTGATTCACTTTTATGGAAAATAAATTTATTTTTATGCTACGTTCTCTTTTTTTATGTTTTATTCACATTTTATATGTTTTGATCAACCTTGTCCACAATTTATGTGCTTTGTGGCGCACTATTTTTTGCCAAAGCACCAAAAGCAATGACTTCATTTAATCAAAAAAAGTTAATTTTTGTTCTAAAATTTCACAGTGCACTAAATGGCTGAATTAAAAAAAATCTAATTACTTTCATTTTTTGCGTCTCCAGAAAATATTAGTTCTTGTTCTTTTTTTTTTAAATAAAATTTTTTTCTTAAATTTTGTTTTACAGTAGCTCTAACTTTGTATAAATCTTGCTCACTAGTAATTGAGTTATTTACTTTTCTGAGAATAGAATCAATTTCTTCGTCGCTTTCTCGTGCTAGTTTACAAAGATTGTGTATATATAGTGAGCCAATGTCTTCTTTTAATGAAACAAAATTTTCCACTGTAGCATATCCAATTAGAATATCTGCTTTGGGGTGTTTTTCTGTTACTGAAATGAAGTCAACATTGAAAATTGAAGTTAGATCGCTTGAATTTTTGAAACGACAGGCATCTATGAAAAATAATGCTGGCTTTCCTTCAAGACTTATGTTCTGACAAAAAGCATCAAAAAATTGGTCTACAGACACAGTTTTTCCATCATTCCAGTAAATCTTATTTGAATCTCCATGCGAAACAATAAAAATAAATACACACGAATTATCCGAAAATACTTCAGACTTTATTTTTATTAAATGTTGTTCAATTTCACTTGAAGAAACTTCATTTATTTTTTTAATCTCATATCCAATATTCGAAAAAGTTTGTTCAATTAATTCTATGTCTGTATCAACACTGGGTAAATCTTTTAAATTGCCGTGAAAAAATCTATTCCCAAAAATATAGACTATTCCTGGTTTTGTATAGTCTATTGTATATTTATCTATCATTTAAATAGCTCCCGATTTAGTTTCAAGTATAGCTTTTTTAATTTCCAACCGTTTAATGCCTGCAAAAATTATGATTTAAATAAAATATTCGCAATAAAATACCTTGGTCTTTTATGCAAGTATTATATAAATTTCTAAATCATTCAAGACAAACTCAAGATTTTTTTAATTTGTTTTAAAAGTAAATAATTAGATTTTATTCTTTAGAAAAAATCTAAAAAATTTTTAGAAATAAATATTCTATTAATCATAGAAAAAAACAAAAATATTTACAAGATTTTTTTAAAAATTCGATTAATTATTATTTAAAAAAATATATATAGTAAGATTTAATTTTTAGATGGTCTCATTTACAAGGAAAATGATTTTAGAAATTATTCAGGTTTAAAGTTTTTCTAAGTTGGGGATGAAGTGTCGTGATACACGCACTTAGCGCGTTATTGTGTTAACAAAATTAAAGCCACTCTTTGATTCAAGCGTTAGAGAAAAACAAGTTGTTAGGGATAGAAACACCTTTTGCACACGGTACTAAGTTTGTTCTTTTATATAATTAAATAAATATTAAGTGTTGTTAATTCAAACTTAGTTGATTTCTTGTTTTACTTTATTTTTTTTATTTTTCTTATATTATTTTATATGAACCATTTTGGCTCAGAGTGGCCACTTTCATTTAGAAAATAAAATATTAACCAAAGTCTTTTTTTTAAACTAATATCCGGTTTACGAGATATTTCAGGGGCCAGTATCAATTGAGAATTTTTGATATTGAAATCATCAATTTTTTTAAAAAATAGCAAAATAAGAATTAAAAAAAATGATAAATTGGCATTTTTTGTGAATTCGCTTAATCAAAGCCAAGAGAATATGATATAATATGCTATGCTCTTTTTTAATAAATACTAAAAGATTTTAAAAAAATTGAACAATTTTTTGTCTTAGTTAATAATTGATTCCGATTGTTAATAGTTAAAATCAATTAAATATTGAGAGGATAGATCAAATCTTGGACAAAGTAAAATTTTTGCTCATTTTCATTTTGTTCAATCTTGCAAAAATAAAAAAGAAAATTTTAAAAATTGCAGTTTGCAATTCAAATTTTTATTCAAAGGAAAATATTAATTTTTGATTGATTTATTTTTTGACTAAAAAACCACTGAAGCGCTTATTTTCCTAAACTTTATACATCTTTCGTTACATCTTCTAGATAAACTTGAATAAATTCTGACATTCTAAATTCATCATTTGAAATTAAATTGTGAATTTTTGTTTTTTGGAAAGTAAAAATTAAATTAAAAATTGGTTTTTCCATCAAAATTCAGAATTTATCTCATAGTCGTTTTAGTTTAATTATGTTACCTTGGATAAATTTATTTTGATTATGTCATATATT
The DNA here is from genome assembly GCA_016802295.1 of Brachionus rotundiformis. Lineage (NCBI taxonomy): Eukaryota > Metazoa > Rotifera > Eurotatoria > Ploima > Brachionidae > Brachionus > Brachionus rotundiformis. The sequence goes on from JAESIW010000020.1 coordinate 6,636,613, forward strand.
TTTATAATTTAAGTAAAAAATTCTTTTTTAACATATAATCCTTTACTCCAATGTGTTTGAGGAATTTAACACTTTTTAGAAGTATTGTTTTGACAAAATTAAAGCTCCAAAATTTAAATTTAAAATTAAATAGGTAAATTAAATTAAAAATTGGGATCATTCCCAATTCCCACATTTTTTTATAGACAAAACTGAAATTATTAAGTAGCTTATTTTAATTAAATTGAATTTTCATTTCATCTTAAAAATGAGATTCTCAAAATTTATTTATCTAACTCTTCTAATGCTTATTTTAATAAATCAAGTAATTGTTTAATAATTAGTTAGTTTTTTAAATTTATTTTAATTATTTTAGAGTTTCGCAAAATTATGTCCATATTGGGAAATCTACTGGGATATAAATTCGTTTGAAAAGCAAGAATTTAAGGAGTATCTTTACAATAAAAAATCTAAGAATTAAAAAAAATGATAAATAGACATTTTCTAGTTGTCCTCAGGATTGCTGTGAATACCCTTATTCAAAGCCAAGAGAATTTGATATAATATGCTGTGATTATGGTAAAACAAAGCCATACCAATATATGAAATATAGAATATGTTCAATAATTTAAATCAAAAATATCACGATTCTCATAAATACTCCCTTATTAAAACAGACTTAATTTTTCTTTCTCTTTTTTTAATAACTAAACGTTTTTAAAAATAAATTAAACAACTTTATAAATTAAATTTTAAAACGGCTTATTATGGTTACTACTTTGGAAAATTTGTTAGCATGATTTTGTAAAAATAATTGTCATAAATTAGAATTTTTTTATTAATCGATTAAAAGCTAATTATCAATTAATAAATGTATTAAGTTTGGTTGACTAAAATAATTAGATTATCGCAAGAACGGGTCTCTATGGCGCAATCGGCTAGCGCGTTCGGCTGTTAACCGAAAGGTTGGTGGTTCGAATCCACCTAGGGACGAATTTTTTACATTGTTAATAGTAAAATTAAATAAAACAATTAGATAAAACATATTTATTCTAAATTAATTATTGTTAATTTAATTTAAAAAAAGACTAAAATAAATATTTATATTAAAATTTTATTTGAAATTTAAATTTTTAGTCATTTAAAATTTCCCATTGAAATACTGCCATATCGTTGCCACCGGTAGTAATTAATCTGGTATCATTGTTAATAAACCTACAATTGGTCACATGACTACTATGACCGGTGTATATCTTTCGACCGGCCTTTAAACTAGCACAGGGATATTTGAATAAATTAACCTTGCCAAAATCATCCACTGACACTAAAAGTTCCACATTTTTGGACTCACAACACGCATTTATATCAGTTCCATCTGATCCATTATCCCAAATTGCCAAAGTTTCAACTGAGAGCACACAACTTCTACTTGCCCATGTAACATCTCTAATAATCTGCACATCCAAGACTTGTTTACAGGTCTCTGCGCGCCAAAACAAAATTTCATAGTCACCTGAATTGCTCATTAAATACTCTGAATTGCTCGACCAGTCCAAATGGGTTACAAAACTCGAGTGAGCAGTGCATTTACCAATTCGGCTGTACTTCAATCCATTATCACTCACTCTATAAACATAAACACTGTTATCTCTACTACACGCTGCCAGATAGCATCCATTTGGAGAATACTTAATTACCTCGATTTGCTCACTACCTTCTGATTGCATATAAACTATTTTTCTTTCAATCAAATCAAAAACAACCCATTTTGGTTTGGTAAACCCTACAGCGGCCAAATCGAGACTCGGATGTGAGTCAACACAATGGAGTTTATCTTGTAAATTAAAAGACCACACTTGACTGAATGACATTGAATCCCATAATGATAAAAAACCATCATTGGCACATGTCAAAAAGCTACTTGGATTATTGCCTTGGCTAAGTCCCCAAATTTCATCTGAATGAGAGCTAATCAAACATTTAGCAAAATTAAATTCTCCTAAACTAGCTTGGTAAAGGAGATTTTTCATTGTGCCCACAACAACCATATTTTTATTCATATAGACAATGCATCTACAGCTTCCGTAATTTTCCACAATTTCAAAGCTCCTACCAGTAGCTTGATAGTTCGAGTCTAGCTCGACTACTTTTCCATTTTTTCCTCCATAAATTAAGCAATCATCATGCACATTTATGGTAAAAATTCCACCATCGCTTATTTTTTTCAGAATGCGCAACATTTTTGGTTCTCTATGGGACCAAACAATTAGATTACCATCTGAATCGCCTGTTACCAGATTCCCTTGCGAATCAAAACTCATGCATAAGCAAAACTTTGGTCTTTCCAATTTACTATTTTTGCCAATATCTGAATTTTGTATCACAGTGCTTGTAGCAAGTTCAAAAACAGCCATTTTTTTGTGCAGCAAATTACCATCAAATGTCCAATACAACAAATGCTGCTTGCCAGATGTGAAAAGTAAATTTTTTTCATTCGGATGAAATTCACAATTGAGGACAGTGTCTGAATAGCACTTGGTTGAAGTGAGCTTGAGACCAGTCTCCCATTGCCAAAGACTCAAAAGCCTGTCATGTCCATCATCAACCACAGCCAGTACATCGCCCTCAACTTTACAAAAGCTCAGACAGGCAATCGAGTTCTGAAATTCAGAGCTGATTACTTTCAAAGTGGTCAAATTGATGGCATCCCATATCCTGACATGGGGTCGCGCGTCTTTTTTGCCATGACCAGCCGCTTGACCACTGGCACAGTGTATGCCATTAGGATGAACCGATAGACACTTAATGTCATCTGTGTGTCCTAGATAAAATCTCTGGCTATTTTCTTCCGGGTTGTACAGCACGGCTACTGAAGCTATGAAGTAGGCTAGCTCGCCTGTCGACAAGAGGAAAATATTCGACCGACAGTCTTTACCACGATAGCCATAGACCCACTCTAGCTTGAGACTAGCATCGGGAGCTGGTAGCGAATCTGGCAAGTTATCTATTGGAGCATAAAGCTTTACAGGCCTTCCACGTAGCTTAAATACTCCCGATGGTGAAATTTGAGTGGAGCTTTCGTTTAGACTGTTGGTGGAAGAGCGGGTTGAGGAGTTGGCTTTTGATATCCGGGCAGTAGAAGGCGTCAGACTGAGACGCTTTTCTTGGCGAAGCTTGCTTGATACAGGAATGGATCTGGGCGATGTTTTTGTTTGGACAACTGGTGCCGGACTCGCAGATGGTTTTGACTCAAGCAGTTGGATCCGGCGTATACAGTCGGCCAGAGCGCTTTTTAAGCAAGTTATTTCATCATTCTGCAGGCTGACTTTCCGCTCCAGTAACTCAATACGATCCGATGTATTCAACTCATCGTTGGCTAAAATTACATCAACTTGGAAAGCAAATTAAAGTGGATGATTATTGTGCAATAAGCAAAACTAGCTACCCATTTCCAAATTGGTTTCCATTTTTAAACAAATCGATAATATTTTATCAAAAAAAATTATTTTATTAAAAAATTTTCTCTTTTTCTATGAATAAATTTAGAAAAATGAATATTAACATTTAGTTTTTATTTTAAAATTTCTCTAGTTTGGTTTAAAAATGAAGCAAAAAGAGCTAGAGTTCTATCAGGATTTTTATAATTAAATAATTACATGTTTAAATAACAATTATGAGTTATAAATACTGAATTTAGTTTTTATTTTAAATATATTGATTGAAAATATTCTAGTTATAATTATGCCTGCCTTGAACAAGATTAAAAACTCTTTTCTGGAAAAAAATTATTTTTTTTTCAAATAAATGGAAAATTTATTATTTTTATTTTATTTTTTCATACAATTTAAATTTTTTTAAATATTAAAAGTGCTTTTTTAGCTATAGCTAGTTTTAGTTCTAAAAAATAATAATAATTTAAGGTCCTACGTACTTGAGAATAAAAATGGGAAAATATTTTTTTTCTTTTTCTCAAATTTGCTTGGTAAATAATTACACTAGTTTTTTATGTATTAAAAAGAAATTCAATTTTAATTAAAATTAAAAACTAAAATTAATTAATTAGTTGAATCGGAGTTAATAGTTTTTATTCTAAATCTTTTGTTAAAAAATTCTTGCATAAATTTTATCTTTAGAAAAGATTGAATTTTTTTTAAACATATTTTATTTCTAGCACCATTGATAAAATCATTAAGAAATTCCTAACTTAATGACTTTTCGTCAAAATTTTTCATTCTTATTTACAACAAAAAAAGTTTTTATTAATTTATTAAAAATAAAATCAAAGCCTTCCAAAATTTGCAAAGAAGAAAAAAATTATTAAGATATTTTATTAATTAATTAATTTAAATTTTGATCTTTATTTAGATCGATATACTTGCTATAGCTGTAATGTCTCTATGGCGCAATCGGCTAGCGCGTTCGGCTGTTAACCGAAAGGTTGGTGGTTCGAATCCACCTAGGGACGAATTTTTTATATTCATCCATCCTACTAATCTATCTTATCAATTTATAATTGAAAAATTTTTTTAATTTAATTAAATTATCCTTGTTTATTAGTTTTCTTTAAAAAAAATTATTTTTATCAAATAATACAGATCTTTTGGTTGAAAAATGTGTTTAGATGTATAGATGTATCTATACAAGATATGTCCATTCATTTATCTTATCTTTCTCGGTTCCATATACTCTGTCGATATAGCAATTGAAAATAACTTCTCCCTCAATGTCATGTAAATTAAAGAGGCGTTATTTAAACAGTTTATTAATCAATAATTAAAAATAATTTGAACAGCATTGGTAGAATTCAGAATCAAAAATTCAGTAATGGATTTTACATACTAATAAATGATAATGAACTAGAGACATGCACTGAAGTAAACCAAATGGATTGGCTAAGCCAAGTTGCCAAATGACCTCACACAACTGGTCCAAAAAAACACTCATAAACTTGATTACCAAGAGAGCAGAGTTGTTGGTGGAAAAAGATACAAAACCACTTGCCATAGGGGTATACACAATCGATTGGTGAGACACAAGTGTACATTTTGAAAAAGACATTTTAATAATTCTTCTGCTTTTAAACCAATTAAGTTAAGAAAAGAAAGCAAAACTCACAATAGCATGTGACTAAATATATTTTAAAATTTAAATATTTAAAATTTTTAATTTATTTAAAAATGAATTCAGAGATAATTTTTTTACCAACTCCGAATTGGTTTATTTCTCAGGCAGCAGATTTGAACGACCGAGACTCAGTTTTAGCAACATGTGCCTTAAATTCCATAATATTTACTGACTGCAAATTCGAGTCTTACATTGGAACAATCAAAGACGCTCACTCTAAGCGTCTTCATGCGGTGTCCTTTTTCAAACTGACCACTTTTGATTATCTGGCATCATGTTCAGATGATCTGGACATAAAAATTTGGAATTATAAATCACGCAGTATGGTCAATATTCAAAAATTTCACCAAAATACACCAACATGTTTAGATTGGATTCGAATTGAAAGCCAGGATCCAATTCTGTTAAGCTGTGATGTCAAGGGCAATATTTTTAAGTGGAATATTATTACCAATCAGCATGTCAGATATTTCCCAGAAAATAAACCAATAACACAAATTAAGGTTCTTGAGAATTCGTTCAAAACAGCTATCGGATACAAGACTGGAACTATAGTTTTGTTGGATTCAAAAAGTGATCAAATGAGCATCTTGTCCAAACTTAAAAGTCATGAAGACTCAATTAATTGTCTCTCATGGGCTCCCATAAGCCAATGTAATGATGAAAAAGTACGTGAAGAAATTAAATGTGAAAATCTAGGGGAAGTTTTGGCCAGCAGTTCGGAGGACAAGACTATCAGAATTTGGGACACAGTTAAAGGAATACAGCTCAAAAACTTCAAAGTTCCATCTAGTGGATCAAAGAGTGCACAGATAAAGACTAATCAGATCAACTTTGTTCCTTTATGTTGGCCCAAAATTAACCTAATTATAACAGGATCGTTTAAGTATGAATTTAATTTGATTTTTTTTTGGTATGATATATGGTAATAAGACGGTGGAGCCGTGTACCATACCAATAATGTTTGCTAGCTATTAATTTTTGATCCAAGAGGAGATTTGTTTTTTATTGATTTGGAGAATTTAAAGGGAATATCATCAAATGAAAGCTCAGTTAAATGGAATCATTTCACTGCTTTACCAGACCCACAGTCTCACAAAAAAATCATATTTGACATTATACATTCAAATGATAAAATCATTACGCTTTCTTTAGACAGACTAGTAAGTAAAATTTGTAATAATAAATGGAAAATAAATACTTCAATTTTAGACCACTAATTAATATTTTTTATTAGTAATTATCATGTCAGTGAAGACTCAATTCATTTTCTCTAAAAAAATTTTTTCAAAAAGGGTCATTTTTCCTGGATGGTGTGGACCAATTTTTAAAAACCAAAAAATTATTGAATTATTATTTTATTTATATTCAGTGTCTATTAAAGTTATTGTTTAAGTGATAAGTTAACATTAAGAAATTATTTTATTTATTTGAAAAATAAGATATCATTCTGTCCAAAACTCTATCCTGAAAAACATATAAATTTTACTTCTCTAAAAAACTTTTGACACCATTAAAGTAATTTTGATTTTTAAAAATTTTAATATTGAAAAATAATAGCTTAAATTTAATTTATAAATTAAAATTTAGTTATTTAATCTAAAAATAGATGAGTCGAATTTTAATTGTGTGATATTTGGAAAAAATTTTTTTTATAACTTAAAATTTATTTTAATATTTGATATTTGACTTGAATGAAACCATGATCAGCTATTTTTTTATTTCTATTATTTTTTTAATAATAAATTCAATTGATCATAAAATAATATAGTGATTAGTTAGAACTTATTAATTTTAAACAGGAAGTTTTAATTATTTTTATTTAAAGACAACTTTTTTAAATCAATTATTATTATTTTAGCTAAATACTTGGTGTTTGGATACTTTAAAACAAGAAAAGAGCCTTCTGACTCTTAATGGATTTGTATATTCAATGGCATATTCTCCTATCGACCCCAGTAAGTCACAATTTAATAACCATAATTGATAAATCTAAAGTCGAATGTTTTTAAGATTTTATGGCAGTGGCTGTAGGAGATAGTAGCATAAAACTAATAAAAAACAAGCATAAAGTTAAGGTATTTTCAAATAATATACGAAGTGAAGTGACCCAAATATCTTGGCATCCGACTAAAGAGTCTCTAATAGCTTTTGGAACCAAGGACGGCAAGGTTGGCATTGCTGATGTAATTGCTGGTAATAAGCCTGCTAGTTATATTTATACGAGCTTTAATCAAAGTGTTTATACTTTGGTTTGGAGCGAGGACTTGTTGTGCCAAAATCCGGATGAAGATGCTTCAAAAAAAATTAATTTGTACTCGGTAGCTGATGGTAAAATAATGCAACATTACGTTCAGGGATTTTCACTTGGCAAAGATGTGCTTAGTCCAGAAAATGTCAAGAGCATAAGTTTTTACAAGTTCTTAAAAAATTCTTTAAACGAAGAAGAGACCAACACTGAATATGGTCTTACTGAGTTTTCAGTCCTAAAGATCAAACAAGGTGGACATTTTTTTTTCATTGGTAAATGTGATGGATCAATTGAGTGCTACCAAAGTCAGCTTAGCCAAATAACAAAAATGTGCACTCTTTTTAATCACCAAAAGCTGGTCACTTGTATCAAATGGAATACAGATGAATATGAAGAAAAATCGGACAGGAAAATTTACATGGCAAGTGGATCCAATGATTTTAATGTTTGTATTGTCGAGTTTGATCAAATTTTGGACCAAATAAATGAAATGGATAAGCCAATTAATTTGTACTCGAAATATAAGTTTAAATTAGAAGGGCACAAGGAAAGAATCACAGGTCTCAGTTGGTGCAAAGATATGAACAACATGCTAGCTAGCTGCTCGTATGATTCGACTGTTCAGGTAAATGTTTTTCTTATTATAAACAGCTATAATGATATATAAATTGAATATTTATTTTTAATTTTTTGAAAAAATCTAAAAAACAATTAAATTAAAAAATTTGCTCAATATGTTCCAACTGACTATTCAGTTTGCCAAAAATCAATATCTTTATCTTACAAATAATTACAGTTGTCCGCTTTCAATTAATTCATAATATAATCTCATTTTATAAGCTGTTTACACAAAAATTAAAACTATTGTAATTGGTAACTTGGAATCATTTTGTTGGTTAAATAAAATACCCATCTAATGAGTTTTATTCAGATTTGCTAAGTTTAACAAGTCAAGTGATATTTTACAAATGAACGAAATATTTCAAAATCTATCTTATCTAAAATACGATTTCCCAGACTTTACAATATCTTATTTGGATGGTCCAGTTTGGATTATTTTTGATATAAACTTATAAGCTCTTCTATTAAGATTTTTTGTTTTGGAATGAAACCATGTTGTCAGCAAATAACCATTTTTCTATCTTGGCAGAACAACATATGACTTTTAAGTGGTCTATCGAAAAACTTATGATTTAAAAATTTTTTTATATAAACTAGACAGCACTCTCATTTAACTTATTGCCTTTCTTTTGTATGAAGATAATAAAATAATATTACCTTCATGTTGGTTAGGGTTACAAAATATTTGTTAATTTTGAAGATAAAGGCTTTATCTTCAAAATTAACAAATATTTTGTCTTTAATTATTAAATTTTTAAACTCACAAGACTTAACCTTTAAAGTATAATGTGATCTCCCTCTCATTAATAGGTAATCTAATGAAATCTTAACACTCAGACACCGGAGGAGTTTTTTCGGAAAAAAATATTGAGAAAATCTTCAATGAAAAGAAGGGAAGAGGTTAGGAACAAAAGGTTTACAAGTTAGTTTTAAATTTTGCTGCAATAAAATAATTTATAAAATGTCATTCTGTTTTATTTATCAAATGATCATTTTTTAAGACTGTCTACACAGATCTTTTCACTAATGTTATTTTTATGCAATATATAAACAAAAAAGAACTTAAAAAGTAAGGATTATTTTTATTTTTTGATAATTAATATTCTAAGAAAGAATTTAATTGTGTTAATTGATGCAAAAATTAAAAAAAAAGAAACAAAATTTCTATTAAAAAAAATTGATTATTTATTTGTTCTGTATTTTTGATTCAACTGCGTTATCTTTTTTATATTGACTCACTGGTCGTTTCTACTTCTGGTCTTTTTAGTGGAATATTCATTATAATCTCTTTAAAACTCTAGATTAGAAAAAAACTAAATTTTCTTAATTAATAATTAAAAAATATCAAAAATTATTTACTCAAAAGCCAACTGAGAGCAATGACATGATCTTATTGAAATGAAATTTTGGTTTTTATTTACGAATATAATTGTTTTATTTTTAATTTGTTTTTTGCCGATAGATAAAAAATAAATATGTTTTAAATTCAATTGAGACTATTTATTAATTTTATAACTAATAATTAAAAATAATTCTAACCTCAGTATTTTTATTTTTCAAATAATAGTTTTTGTTTTTTAATTTTAAAATTAATCGCTGAAGTGGCCTTCAAAAACTTAAATTATCAGGTAAAAATTTAATTATCCAAAAATATCAAAAATGTACATTAATGATTGACGTTTGGTATTGTTTTGATTGTTTAACTAATCTTTTAATAATATCATTTGAATCATATACTTAAATTTATCAAAATTTATCTTCTATTTGATTATTTTTTATTTTTTGTAAAATAAAGTTTTCAAATTAAATAGATAAATCAATTTAATAAATCAAAATATTTAATTAAGATCTGGAATGTAGATTGTGGAGAGGCGATAGCCAACTATAGAGGTCATAGTGATAAACTTTTGTGCTGCCTTTATTCAAATAGCAATACAAATGAAGTTTATTCGGGTGGCGAGGATTATTGCCTCCACAAATGGAAAATAGATACACAAGAATTTAAAACACCACCTGAAGAGTGTAAATGCATTTCGATCCAATTAAAATTTGGACTAAATATTATCTTTCCTTAAGGTCCAATTCTTTTTGGTAAGAAAAAAATAAAACAAATTAAAAAGCAAGCGAATGGCAAAAAAGTTGAACTAGAGATATCTAAAATTGATTTACAGGCAAATCAAGAACAGGAGATAATTAAAAATGAGATTGATATAGCTTCCGAACTAAAACAAAAAATAGCCAAACCAATTCAGCCTGGGACTAAGCAAGCGCCTAAGAGCCAAAAGTCGGCTGAACTTAAATCCTTGTTTGCTCTAAGCTCACCTGGCAGCAAAAGTCCCAAGTCAAAATTAAACGATTGTCTACTTTTGTATGAATCTCTAATTGAAAAAAACAAAATTTCCAATATTAATTTGGAATTTTTTGAATTTGATAAAGAAAATTTAATTTTAAATATTTTTTGCAATCGAACATCTTCACTAAGTCTATTGAGACAAGAAGAAGCTGAATTAAAGAGACTTGGATATGAAAAATGGTGGATATTCGAAGTATGGAAAGGAAATTTATTCAAAATAGTCAAAGAACTAAAACATTTAAAACAATTGAATGAATTAATAATGTCATTGTACCATACCATGACTTCAATATCAAACAAAAGTTCTTTGGAATTGGTAAATTCCTACATCGAACAGTTGTCTTGTAGTGGAAATAATCTGGACTGTGTCAATAAAGCTATTTTGTACTGTTGTTGTAGTTACCAAATAGAAAAAGCAATCGATATTTGTCTAGAGAATAATTTGTACCAATATGCTTTGTGTATTGGACAAATTCGTCTGGTACCTGGTAATGAGATTTTGAGTAAAATTTTAAACAAATACGCTGCCTACTCAACCCAAGTTGGCGACTATGAGATGGCTGTTTTGTGCTACATTCGACTTGGCAATTTACAGAATGCCTACAAAACATTGATTAGACGAAATGCTAAAAATGATGCTGAGTTTGAACAAATTTTAAATGTTTTATCAGATAAATTTAAAATTTATTTAAATATTCAATAAAAATAAGATTTTAAATTTCTTTGTTTATTATTTATTAAATTTTAAAATTAATTTAGTCTCTTGAAGACACAAAAGAGAATAGTTTTTATAAATTTTTAAGTATTAAACCATCATTACCATGGTTTTGTGAAGTTCAGTACAAAAGAACAGAATAAAGTGTAAAAAAATGAAATAACTTTTTTTCTAAAAGTTTAAAATTAATTCTGTGAATGCAGAATGGTGCAACATTCTAAGTTGCATCAACTGTAAAAGTCTGCTAATGATGTGCAAAATCTCTGCAAAATGCACTTCACTCGATTATTTTGAAATTTTATTTCTGCTGAACTCTGCAAAATTAGCAGACATAGATATTTGATGCAACTTTGAATGTTGCACCATTCTGCATTTACAGAATTAGGTTTAAACCTTTAGAAAAAAAGTTATTCAATTTTTTTACACTTTTTTCTGTTCTTTTTGCCATTTTGTACTGAATTTCACAGAACCCATTACCATTAATGAATTGAATTATTTGGTAAAGCATTTTAAAGCATGTTGGTCTAAAAATTAACACCAGTAAAGTAAGGAACTTAATGCACTAATTACACATCACCTAGGAAGCGTAGCAAAAACGGAGCTTCCCAAGAAAAGACCCGATACAGATTAGCGAATGCCTGAACTGCATTCGTCAAACTATGGAATATTTGGAAAACGTCATCTCTTACCATGAGAACTAAATTACAACTTTATAGTAGTATTGTCAAATCTTCTTTACTTTATGGGTCTCTTTTTTGGAGAATGACTGACAGCACAAACTTTATTTGGTCTGACTTGGAAAAAAAATGGAATATTTAAACTGAACTTTCGAGTAAGTTTGTAGTTCATGATTTATGAGGAATAAATCTGATCTATTTCCTTTTTCATAAATGAGCGAAACGTTTACAAGTATCCAACAATCAGTCATTTCGCCCAAGTCAAAGGATTTTTTGATAATTAGATACAGAGGGTAAAAATACCATCAGAAGCATTCTTCAAAACCTATGGACTTATCCCATATACATCTATACTCTTGTTAAAATATAAATGATTCAAATCATTGAATATTATTTCTCTTGAAGATATCTCATTAGTGTTAAAGGGACACTTAGGTCCATCATCTATTGAAATTGAGTCAATTTTTAGAGAGCTTGACTTTGACAAAACCGATTGAAAATATTTTGACCCTGAAAAAATTGGATCTGCAAATGTTTTAATTGAAAAATTATACGACATGTGCTAGATTTACATAAGAAGCATCGCCATAAAACTTTCTGTTCAGCGACTTTGGGACTAAACTTTAGTGCAATACTGTTCATTTATCTAGAAACAGACATTATATTTCACTTACAGTCAAATCATTAAAAATACTATTCCAGCCAATATTATTTTATTTATTTTAAATCTTAAATAAAATTAGAATTTGTAAGGCGGGTTAATGAATGATAAACCAAGTATACTTTCGAATAGTTTATTAAATAATTGTTGAGCTCTAACAATTTATATTGTTAATATAATTCCTAAAAATATCTCTCTCAACACTGAGAATGGAATCATTATTTATACCCATAAGTTCGTGTCCAGAACACGGGCCTATAATTAAGACAAGATGTAAGCTATTATATAAATGTTTATATCAGCATCTAGAAGCGTCTATCTTCTGAGATACGTGACAAGTATAACTCTTACTTATCATTGCGCTTCAGTTGAGAAGCTGATGATCAAGTGATACGTAGGGTGTATTACAAATATCTTAGAGGCTACTTTTAAAATTAAAACCATTTGGTAAAATTAGTGATAGATGTTCCAGAAATTTTAAAATAAAAAATTAATAGGCCAAGTTTTATGAGTCTGAGATAAAAAATGGGAAGCTGTAAAAGATATAAATGACTGGAACATAATACGCAGAAGACTATTTAAGTGTCTTAAAAAAAGGCTGCATTATTTTGGACCGTTGAAGGAGAGAAAAATGCTGTAGGATTTGTTATATGGGCGCACATTTATTTTTTTTACGGCACATACAAAACTTACTAACAAAAATGTTGTTTTTTTTAACAAACACCAACTAATTAACGCACTTAAATGTGCGCTAACGAGATAAATAATATTTAAAAAATATTTTAACACACATTTACACAAAAATAATTTAATCGAAAAAATGTGTTCAAATATTTATTAAAATAAATGAAAGTTTATAAACTGTAAAGTTAAATAGTTTTTTTTTAAATAGTTAAATAAAGATTACAAAAGTTTGAAATAAGTCATTTAGTTCGATTCTCCCTCTTTTTTCTTTTGGCTTTTTGGTTTTGTTATATTTCCTTTTGACTGAATAGCTTTTAGCTAATTTAGTCCTTAAATGCATTTATTTTTAAATTTTAAATAAACAAATTTTTTTCAAAATGTGCGTTTGAAATTTTTATATAATGTTAGTACATGTGCGTTTGAAATTTTTATATAATGTTAGTACATGTGCGTTGAAATTATTTCAAAAATGTGCGATAGCAAGTTTTTAGTGCTTTGTTCAGTAAATGTCTGTTAAAAATAAAAAAATTGTGCGACGGAATTTTTTGAATGGGCGTTAAAATTTTTTCTATGTGCGGTGGTTAGGCACACTCAAATGCTGTAAGACCAAAAACAATTTGAAAGAGGACAGCTGAAAGAGTTCAACTTGAACTCTTTTGAAAAAAATGATCCAAAAATATTTTGAAAAATGGATTTATGACTCATTTACGAGTCAATTTATTTTCCTTTTAGAGGAAATAAAATGCAATAGTTTGATTAAATGTTCAAACTACTGTCACCAGTCACAAAGTTGTAATATTTTTAATTTTGAGGAGAGTAATTGTAAAATTTATACTCTCACGTTAGCTAAATGATTTTAAACATTTAATTTAAAATTTAAAATAATAAAATTAAATTAATACTGAAAGAATCAGTTTACTTAACCAACGAATTAAGAATAATTAATTTCAAATTTATATTTTTAGATATTTTTAATTTTGAGAAAAATAATTGTAAAATTTACACTCAGATGTTTAGGACAAACTATGTTAAATCTTAACCATATTATTTCAGAAAATACTTCTTGGGTAATGATAAAAGAATAAATGAGTAAATATAAATAAGATAATGTTCGGTGAGTAATGAAATTTTTCTATTAATTCGTTTTAAGTTTCCGAGTTAATAATGTTAAATATTCTAAACTTGTTTAAGATTATGTTTAAAAAAATAAGCAATTGAAAAAAAACTTTTTGAGTTCTTATCAAATGAAAGAGAGATAATTTGAGTAATTTTTTTTATTTTTAATTGACCATAAGTATGCTTTTGTTAGGAGCTCTAGAATTCTTCGTTATTTTTTTTGTGAAATGGTTGAATTTAATTTTATTTATTATCGATAATTGATTAGAGTTTAACAGACATGACAAAAAAGTCAGACATTGAATTTTGATTTTAATTTTTTACTTAAATCATTTAAAGGCTTTTTTTAAAATTAATTTGTGATCAATAATAAGATTTAATTTCGTAAAATATTTTGGATATTGACTTGACAATTTTCTCAATTTCTAAATATTAAAAAATTAAAAAACACAAATATTTTTCAATTCTTAGGTATATGATTCTCTTTAGTGCTTTAAAAAGGTTAAAATTATTTGTAAAAATTTAATAATTAATAATTGTATCAATATTTTTAGATTTTCACCAGATCAATTTTATAATTAAATAATAGAAAAAAATATATAGAGTAAATTTTTCTTCTAATTAAAGATTGACTAAGTGCGTAAAAGTAGACTAATTTAAAGAAAAATATTGTGAAACATAAGTTTTCAACTTGATAATATCTAAAACGTAAAATGCTTATATTAGTTATTTAGTCTCAGTTTCTAATATATCTTAACTTTATTTTTACTTTTAATAAAACAATATTTAATATCCAGTGAAATTATTTATCTTTTGTCATTTTTTTTAATTTTGAAATAAAAATCTTTAACAATATTTACCTTAAATGACTTGAAGCTAAAATTGAAAAAAAAATTCTAAATAAAAAAATGCTTTTAAAAATCCTATTTTTAAATATATTAGTCCAGATAATCACATTTAAAAAGTCCTTCTGTGGTAAGCAAAATTGATAAAATCAAATATTATCTAAAATTTTAAATCATCAAGCAATTCTTTTCAACTATGGATTTGAGCAAGGAGACAGCATAATTTCAAATGCAGTCCTTAAGTCTTTGGACATCGGCTTTAAATTTTCTTATATGAACACATATTATGATCAGATTAGTATAAGCCAAAATGGCAACATCGGCTTGTTATCTCCTGATTTTTTCATTAATGTCTACAGGTCAAAGATGACTCTTAATGGAGGGAATCTTTTTTATCAAAGCTATGTGAATAGATCTTCGGAACTAGAGAACTTGGCATCTCTGGTTCAAACAAAAATGGGTGATAGATTTGGAGTTAGATTTGATCCAGAAAATGCTTTTGTAATTACTTGGGATTCGATGAACAGTCAGAATGCGACCATAGATACAACAGTCACATTTCAATTAATATTGATCTCAAATAAGTTTAGGTCATTTATGATTTTCAGCTACGGAGATTTGGGATTTCCATGTACCGAGATAAATTTAAGGCACATAACTAAATATGAAAATTTCGATGACATGTTATTAAGTTCATTGAATCAAAACAGTAATGTAAATGAAAATGGAGTTTATATTTTTGAAGTAAATGGTAAATGTATTTTTATTGTTACCAATTTTTTCTTGTTGGTAAAAATTTTCCAAGTCGTTTTTCCGCTTATTAATTTTAATTGTAGAAACAAGATTAAGTAAAGTCTGGTCTGGCTAAATTTCTAATTACTAATTTAAAAAATCTAAATAAAAGTTAAAAAATTTATTTTAAAGATAAACTAAAATTATTATTATATTAATTTTAAAAAGCAAATTTTGTTTGTGACCAGGCGGTGATTAACCAAAGTCAAATTTTAAATTGCAAAATTCTGTCAAATCAGTCAGATGTTTACAATCTTGAAATAAAGTTTTGCGATCAAATTTATAAACATTCGTCAAATGGTAGATAATTTATAAATTTTATTTTTTATATAAAAAATTTTAAAAAAGGAAATGGTTCTGAAATTGAAATATTTAATTTACAATTTAAGTGTCTGACTTATTTTTCTGTAATTGTGAATAAAATTGAATTGTCAATTTTTGATATGGATTTAAACTCATTGGTTTATAGAAATTCGATTACAATAATTAAAGATATATATACGACTAATGCTGAAACAACCAATCTTTTGGTAACAGAATCAAGTACAGAAAAAATTACTGAAACAACCAATCTTTTGGTAACAGAATCAAATACAGAAAAAATTGCTGAAACAACCAATCTTTTGGTAACAGAATCAAATACAGAAAAAATTGCTGAAACAACCAATCTTTTGGTAACAGAATCAAGTACAGAAAAAATTGCTGAAACAACCAATCTTTTGGTAACAGAGACATTTTTAGTCCAGTCATATTGGTTCGCTTTATCAACCGAGATAAAAAGCAACAATTTGATCCAAAAATATTTTGAAAAATGGATTTATGACTCATTTACGAGTCAATCAATTTTCCTTTTAGAGGAAATAAAATGCAATAGTTTGATTAAATGTTCAAACTACTGTCACCAGTCACAAAGTTGTAATATTTTTAATTTTGAGGAGAGTAATTGTAAAATTTATACTCTCACGTTAGCTAAATGATTTTAAACATTTAATTTAAAATTTAAAATAATAAAATTAAATTAATACTGAAAGAATCAATTTACTTTACCAGCTAATTAAGATATTGATTTATTTTGAAAATTTATGATAGCTTCTGGTTTTATTATTTAAAATTTATAATTTTAGACCTTCAAAGAAAATTTTTTTGATAAAAAAAAAAGACCAAAAATCAATTTTATTTTTCATAATAAAAATGAATTTTTTTTATCTTTTTCTAAATATAAAAATAATCCTCGCATGTAAAGACTTCTGCTCGAACAAAACATTGGATACTGAAAACTGCTTTTGTACCGAGTGCGATCTTTTTGATGATTGCTGTTCGGACATTGTTTCCACGCCAACAACCAAACTCAAGAACTACGAGTGCAATTCTCGCTTAAAAGATTATGGCTTAATATACACCATTGGAAAGTGTCCTAGCAACTATCAAAACAAGGATGTAATATCCAAATGTGTCGACCAACCGAGCACTTATATTCAATCTATTCCCGTCTATTCCTTCTTGACCAAAAATAATTTTAAGAATATTTTTTGCGCATTATGTAATTTAGAAAAAGATGAGATAAAATACTTAAAAATGTATATACTTGATACCACTTTAAACAACAGTAGGTCATTTTTGGATCACAAAATCAATGAACCTTTGGATCAATACCAAATAATTAAACCCAATGATGTTCCAAGGCCCAGAAAATGCATCAAACACATTGACACTTGTCCAAAAAATTACACTAATTCAGAAGTAGCGCTTTATTGTTCCAATCACACCGCATATAGGTACTCACTATCTGGCAAAAAATATAAAAATGAGTACTGCGCAAGATGTAATGAGCCAGATCCATTATTATTATGTGAATTTATTATAAATACATTAATTCAACACATGAGTCTGCAGGTACTTTTTGATCTGAAAGACCTAAAAAATGATATCATTATTCAAATGAACATAACTAATAAAGATAATGGTGAATTTTTTAAAAACATGACCAGAATAAAATATGATGAAAAGGCAGATTTGGCAAAAAAATACATGACCATTATCGGCCAGTCAGTGTCATCAATAAGCTTGATTATTTTGATAGTGTTTTATTTTAACAAGAAATTTCACAAAAAATTGTCAGGAAAGATAGTAATTAGTTTGAGTATATCTTTAATTTTTTCCCAAGTGAGTTTTATTATCTCATGTGTTTTAAATGAAACAGATAAAATTTTAATAGAAAATCGTGTCTACAATTCACTAAGCGAATTATTCCAAGAACTAGTACCAATATTGCCATGCTTCATATCAGCATTCTTTCTTCACTATTTTTATTTAAGTTTTTTTATTTGGTCAAATGTAATGGCGATTGATTTGTTCAAAATTTTTAACAATGTTGAACAGACCTCAAAAACTAGAACCTTTGTCAAATACAGCATTTACGGATGGTTGGTACCAGCAATCATAGCTCTAATAATGAACTTGAAAAACTATAATCGCATATCTTATGGATACAGAAGTTGCTTTATTTCATCCAGCTTTGATTTGTTGATATTTTTCGTAATGCCAGTCAGTTTAATAATTATAGTGAATTTTTTTTTAATAGTTATTAGTATCAGGCTAATATTAAGAGTGCGCAGTGACATAAAAAATATTATGAAAGAGGATACAAAGCTAAAAGATGACAAAAAAAATAAGATAGTTTTATTTTTCAAGCTTTTTGTAATATCTGGTCTGAGTTGGTTTTTGGCAATCTTAAGTGCAATTGTAAACAACAAGTATTCCTTCATATGGTACATATACATAATTGTGGATTCGTTGCAAGGATTTGGGATCATGTGCATTTTCGTGTTCAATGATATATCTATTTTGAAGAGGAAAAAAAATTCTACAGAAGACTCCAGTGAGAAAAATAAAACCTAATCATATAATTGATCAATAATATCAAAATTTAAATTTATAAAAAATAGTAATAATACTAAATCGTTATATGTTTAATTGTATTTTTAATATTTTAATTTGAATAAATTTTTTTTTTTAATTCAAAGTAGACAAAAACATGCACACATTGCCTACAGCTTTTTGAAAAATCTATAAACATTTTTCATATCTATCTATTGATTTTATATTAGCTAAAAGACCAAGAAGGATAAATCATTTTCTCCATTTCAAAAATTTTATGATAAGATTAAGAAAAATTATTAGTTAGCTCATTTAATAGAATTTTATTTTTTATTTAGTTATCTTGCTTTAATCATTTCTTATTCTTATATAAAAGCTTAAATTATAAATAACATTAAAGTGCAAAATTTCAGATGAACATTTAATCTTGATAAAAAAATAAAAATATTTAAATTTATAAATGATTTTTAATTTTTTTTATCCGATCAAAATGCATTATTTTAAAGAGAAAAATTCTCTAATAATGAAAATAAATGATATAAAGATAAATTGAGATAAATGGTTTCTAAAATTTATTTTTGAGTATAATTACTAATCATCATTTATTTTTATTATGATTAACCAGGAAAATAAAAATTTCAACATAAATATTTTATCAACAGGTATGGAATAAAATTACGGTTTCAAATTTATAGATTTAAAAATTTAAAAATTTCTATCCTTTTAAAAACAACTAGCTAAATCTATTTTTTCATTAATTATCTATTTTTAAACGAAAAGCCCCAACTCCCTGAACAAAACTCCCAGCTTTCGAACAATTACACAACACCTGTCTCTGTGGATTTTGTCAAAAGCTTAAACACCGTCTTCAATCATCAAGATCTTGTCTCTAAGCTTAATAAATAGATAGATAAACCTTCCACCTCTGATATTTAGGACAAATTTAGATAAAAAATAAAATTTCTTGATTTTATAAAATTCAAAATTGGAATCTATTAAATATAGAAAAAAAATATCTTTTCAAAATTAAACAAATTTTATTTAGTACAAAATATGATGTAAAAATAAAAATAAACATTCAAATAATATCAATTATTTTTAAATGATTCAAGTATTTTTCACTCAAAAGAAAAATAAAAAAATAGAAAAAAAAATAAACTTAATAAAAGATAAGTTTTACGGGCAGTAAGGCGCTAATAAACTCATTGCATACTGTCCCTGAATAAAAACAAATTAGCGCTAATTAATTTAATTAGTTTTTTAAATAATCTATTGAGAAGGAATGAAATATCTCATATATAATACTGTGAAAGCGGATCAACAAATTTGGTTCGTATGCATAATTTGGCACATTGCTTAGGATACGTTCAAATCAATTAGCTTCAAATGGGCCACCAGTGGTTGCTGGGCAGCACTTTGTTGTCTGGATAGAGGAGATTTTTCCGGCAATTGAGAATCGAACGCGTTTGTTATTGGCAACGCGTTGGATATTATGTCCGAACAGCCAATGTGAGCACAATGCTGAAAATTGGTCGGCAATCCAATCATGCTTTTGTCTATGTTCCTAATGGTAAACTGGAAAAAATTAACCAAGAGCCAAAATTTGGGCCTTAAATTTACTTTTCTGTTGTGTTGCTGCTGGGACGAGTCGCGGTTGAAGTAAAAACAGCACAATAAATGGTCACTCATTTTACCAAATATATTTTTATTAAAAAAATCTAAATAAAATTTAACAAACCAAAGTTAGCCGGCTCTAAACTCATTGAAAATTAAGTATTTTTATTTTTTTGAATATTTTAGAATTTTTAAACAAATTCATATTGAATTCTTATCATATATGACATCCAATTTTGCTTATTTATGCAAACAAATAACTCAGTTATAAATCCTAAAATTAAACAAAACCTATTGACACCTAAAAGAATTAAATTGTGCGCTGAGTTATGTCTAAATAATTTTAATAGATCAAATTATGAATATTTTTTTTTAAATAACCTTTGCCAAAATATCACCTTAAGTTCATAAAAATTGAGGCTTCTACAATTGTCGAGCCCCGAAAAGTCTAAAATAAATAAAACTTCATATTTTAAGACAAATGGAAAATTATGGAATTTATATTTATATTTATATTTATTAATAAAAAGAGAAAATTGGTTGCGCAAAATAATTTGTAGCTATAAAAAAATATTAGCTAACAATTTTGGTTTTATCTTATCTTTGAAAAGGTTTCTGATTAAAAAAGTATATGCAAACAGCTTTTGGTTGGTATTTCTTCAATCAATCACAAACACTTTTCGTATTATGTAACAAGTTTATATTGATTTTGTATCTATTTAGCAGCTGAATACCAACTCTAGAATATTTTTTCATTCTAGGATTTAGGGACAAATGTTTACCAAATAAAAAAAGCAACTATAAATCTAAAATATGCTCTATCTATTAAATTCGTTGGTATTTTTTGTATTTTTCTAAATACCTTGAATATTTAAACATGTTATTTTTAAAGTATAATTAATATACGTGATTCATTTTGTATTCATAGTATTAATATAAAAAAAAGTATTATTTGACTAGTATTTCAAAGCTTACATTATAGATATTATTTGACTTACTGTCAAAAATTAATTCTTCTAAGCTAAAGTTACACAATTGCCAAGAGCGGTACCTTGTTAAAAATATG
>JAESIW010000180.1:10751-155950 GCA_016802295.1 Brachionus rotundiformis
ATTATCTTTTTTTTTTAAATGCCAAAAGGATAACATAAACATATTCATTTATTTTAGTCAGATATAGTTCCTAAGTTTTTTTCATTTTCAATTATTTTTTTTTGAAGATTTTTTATTAAAATGAATTGTACTTGAATAGATAATAATTTAAATGCACTTTAATTCAAAATGTTCTTTATTTTATTATTCTTAAATTTTAATTCTTATCAAGACGATATATTCTAACCCTTATAGAAACATGTTTTATCTCTTCTAAGGGGATTCAATAATTTGTAGACAACAGGAAGTAGATAACTTGTATATATTTGTATGTATTTTATTTCTAAAATGAAGAATGAAGTGGCGCCACGTTCCTGTGAGCCACTGAGTTAGACTAATGTAAATAGTGTAAATAATGTATACAGAAAATAATATATGATGTAAATAGGATCTTAACTATGATATAGTTGAGATATTCACTTCAACTGCTTTACATACTAGAAAATATTATGTAATGGCACGTTGAAGTGACATGAGACCAATATCTTTGTAAATATAAATGTGTATAAAAACTTAATAAATCTTGTAAAGAATTAAATGTAAGTAAAACTGCACATATAAATGTACAGTACCAGAAGTAGAGTTGGTGCAATTCTAACATGCAAATTTCACTATCCTACATCGTTCCCGACTAATTTTAATGTTCTATAAAATTATATAATAAAAGAAAAATATCTTTTAGGTAGAAAGAAGAAAAAAAAAAATGGAATTGATACATGTAAAAATATTTTAAACTAAAAAAAAACGAATCAAAAGAAAATCTTAATTCTTGACCATTCTGTTTCTTAACTCGTATGTTTTTGTTGGTTGATACGCGACGTTCTTTGACCCTTTTTTTCTACCTCTTTTCTTCCTCTCTTTTTCTTGCACCACTATTTCTTCTTTCTCTTCATCTTGTGATTCTTCTGTTTCCACTTCTTCTGCAGCATCATCAGTCTCCGTTGCGGCATTGTTGGATGCAGATGTGTTGAGGTCATAGTAGTCACTATTCGATATGTCTTCCTTAGTGGTGTTTTCCATCACTGGTTCAAGCTGATTATGATTAGTTTGGTCGTGTTTACTGCCGTGCTCATTTGATACTGATTGGTCATGATCTGCTTGTTGTTTTTCTGTTGGATCTGGTTGTTTTTGATGTTGATCTGGCACATCGGTTTTTTCATGCATAGTGGCTGATTGCGGAATGTATAATGTGGAGTATTTCTTTACTGGTTTATCTCCTTTAACGTTTAGTTGTTTTGGACTTAAAATGCTGTTGTACAGCTTGAGCTTGCTAGTATCAACTGCCAATGAGTGTATATCGTTTTCGATTGTGCACATTGTGCCTTTGATATTGACAATGGTTTATGGCTTGTTGTTGAAAAACGATTGACTTTTGTTACGTTGATTCTCGAGTCGAATGACGATGTCATCGATTTTCAAATTCGGCTCTTGTACCTTGCGTTTTGAGTCAGCGTAACTTTTCATTTTTGCCTTAGCATCGCTATCATTTCGAAGTGCTATTTCAGTTTGTTTGTCATGTGCCTGATTGTTAAATCTGTTGTGTGGTAAACGAGCTGTTGTAGCTTTTGATTTGAAAAGCATATCAAATGGGGCTATTTTGGTTGTTTTGTGGGGGGTTGCCCGATAGTTTCTGAAGAATTCATCCAACTCGTCTTCGAAGTTGTTTGAGCCTGCATTTCTCAGGACTTTACCCAATGATGCCATAAATCGTTCCACTAGACCATTTGCTTGCGGGTGGTATGGAGTGATTTTTTGGTGTTTGATATCGTTGTCTATGGCGAACGTTTTGAACTCGTGAGAGTTGAACGGTGGGCCATTGTCCGTTTTTATTCTTTGCGGAATGCCAAAGTGACTGAAGATGCTGTTGAGTTGTTTGATCACCGTTTTGGCATTCAACGAGTATATTAAGCGAACAATTGGGTATCGTGAATGTTCATCAATGACAACCATGAGATATTTTGAGAATTTCCGTGAGCTGAAGAAATCGATGGTTAAGTTCTGCCACGGGTTTACAGGCATTTGCGAAACAATGATTGGGTGATTTGACGTTTTGATGCTTGTGTTTACTTGGCACTTGTGACATGACTTGAGTTGCTGTTTAACAGTTTTGTCCAAATCTTTGAACCAAACAGAACTTCTAAGCAACGTCTTTGTTTTAAGGATGCCTAAATGACCACTGTGTGCGACGTTAACCATGCGGGGTATCAGAGATGACGGAACTATTATCTGGTTGCCTTTTAGTATGATGCCATCTTGTGTTGTGGAAAGTTCGTTTCTGAGCTTTTCATAATACTTGATTGTTTTGTATGGGCGATTCTCGATCATGTTCTTGACTTCTTTGAGCACTTCGTCTTTTGCGGTTTCGTAAGCGATTTCTGAACGCCTCACCGCTCTTTTTACCGCACTATTGACTACCATGTTGATGTACGCTTCGCTGATTTTCTCGTGGTACGTTTCATTGGTGTCGATTGGTATTGGGCTTCTGCTCAAAAAGTCAGCTATGTTTGACTTGCCAGACCTGTGTACCACTGCATACCTGTAGGGTTTGATTCTCAGACACCATCGCTCGATGCGTGCTTTTGGCTTCGAACCAGGATTTCGCAGTATCAGTTCTACGGCCTTGTTGTCTGTGACAAGATCGAACTCTTGACCATAAAGGTATAGGTGCAGTTTTTCTATGGCCCATACACACGCTAGAGCTTCGCGTTCGACTTGGCTGTAGCGCTGTTCTGTTGGCGTAAGTGATCGACTGGCAAAAAGCACAATTTGTTTATTGTTTGGTTCATCCAGCGGGTGTTGCATCATTACCGCGCCAAGGCCCACCGGACTAGCATCTACCATAACTTGTGTTCTTTTGCTTGGGTCATAATATGCCATGGCTTGCGTTTCAATCGCTTTTTTGAGCTCTTTAAAAGCTTGTTCTTGAGAGTCTGACCAATCGAACTTGACATCTTTCTTGGTTAGCATGTTGAGTGGGGCGACTATTGTCGAGAAGTTCGGAATGAACCTCTGGCAATAGTTAGCTAGGCCAAGAAGGCTGCGAAGTTCGCTGACTGTTTTAGGTGCCATTAAATTTGCCAATGCTTCGACTTTCTTTTGGTCAAGGTTGATACCTTCGCTCGAAAAAGTGAGACCAAAAAAGTCGAGTTTTGTTTTACTAAATTGGCATTTATTGCGATTGACTGTCAAGCCAGACTCTTCTAGTCGTTGCAGGACCATCTCAAGAGCTTTGTCGTGTTCTTCTTTGGTTTTGCCAAAAACGATAATGTCATCGCTGATGTTGATGACGTTCTTGAGACCACTTAGAACGTATTCGACGGCTTTTTGGAATAGTTCTGATGCTGCATTGACACCAAAATTCAATCTTTTCTATCTAAATAACCCCATGTGTGTGCAGAAGGTTGTAATGTTACGAGATTTCTCACTCAGCACTACTTGGTTATAACCGTTTTTGAGGTCAAATTTCGAGAAATAAGTTGCGCCGTTTAGCTTGACAATTAGGTCTTCGATTGATGGCGTAACATGTCTTTCACGAACAATCG
Organism: Brachionus rotundiformis; assembly: GCA_016802295.1. Taxonomy (NCBI): domain Eukaryota; kingdom Metazoa; phylum Rotifera; class Eurotatoria; order Ploima; family Brachionidae; genus Brachionus; species Brachionus rotundiformis. Next base: position 14,333 of record JAESIW010000180.1, read on the forward strand.
CTTTATTAGCGGCTCTTGCATCTGAGCATAGTCGAATCTCGTTTGGTCTACCAGGCTTCGGCACTGGTACCAACGCGGATACCCATTCGGTTGGTCCTTCGACTGGCTGGATGATGTCGTTCTCAAGAAGGTTCATGATTTCAGTTTCCACTAGTTTACGTATATTGAACGGTATGGGTCTTAACTTGTGTTGGACCGGTTTTACAGAATCTTTGATGTGGAGCTTGATTTGGTAATTCTTGAGAGTGCCAATTTTGTTTGAGAACAGATTTTTGTAACGTTTCCCTAAGGCATTATTCAGGAAACTAAAGGACGGGCTCAGAATTTGGGCCAACAAAGGTTCAGCCAGAACACTAGGTTTTCGCAGAAAAATTAGGGATTCAGATGAAGTTAGGGACATAGTTATCAAAAACCTTCTTAAGGCTAGTATTATTGAGGAGGTCAAACACTCTAAGCCACCCCGCTATTGCGGGACCTTCTTTCTCGTTGAGAGACCCGGCTCTAAGGTTAGGCCCATAGCCGACTTTTCGGCTCTAACTAAGATCATAGAACCACCAAAATTCCAGCTTAAGTCGGTGTATCAAGCAGCCTCAGAATTGAAATGGGCTAAACATCTTTGGTACACCAAGCTGGATTTTAAACAGGCGTTTTTCAACGTTCCTGTACACCCGAAATCCAGATTTATAACTACTTTCGGGTACGGTGGTAAATTCTTCCAATTTAAGAGAATGCCCCTTGGACTCTCTATTGCCCCCTACGTGCAACAAATGTTGCTTAACTGCGTCTTGAGGTTTGTTAAGAAATTTACAAAATTTACATATGGCCATCTTGACGACCTCATAATCGCTCATAAAGATAAAGCTAAGCTCCAAAGCTTTATAAATGAGCTCAGGGCTAAACTCAAAGACGCGGGGTGGGTAATTAATACAAAGAAGTCCATTCTAAACCCGGTTAGGAGAATTAGGTTCTTAGGAGCAGAGTGGGATGGCTTAGGAATAGAAAGATCACCCGAAGCTTCAAATTTCGTAAGAAAAATGACCGAGGCTCTCTTATTGTCGGACCCAAAGGGGAAATTACTGCAAAGAGTAAGATGATACCTTAATTACTACCTCTCCTTTGCAGGTAAAGTTAGTCCGATAGTTAACCTTTTCTTAAAGATGATCCCAGTCACTAGGAGACAGTACTGGTGGTTCATCGACATCATCCTTAAGATAAGTAGATTCAACTTTAGGACTTTATACCGTGAACCGGAAGATCACTGGTACACGGATGCATCAGAGTACGGGCTTGGGGCAGTACACCGGAAGTCGGGACGGGATGTCTCGCTTCCACCCCTTTTGGGTCCGACAATAAGAGAGAAATATTATGTAATGGCACGTTGAAGTGACATGAGACCAATATCTTTGTAAATATAAATGTGTATAAAAACTTAATAAATCTTGTAAAGAATTAAATGTAAGTAAAACTGTACATATAAATGTACAGTACCAGGAGTAGAGTTGGTGCAATTCTAACATGCAAATTGCACTATCCTACAATACAAAATTTAGAAAATTTTTGATAAAAACTCAAAATGAAGTTAAATAAATTTTTTAATTCTTTTCGATTTTCATTGGCTTCCCTAGATTGGATTAGAGCTAAAGATTCTAAAATCTCTGTCGGTCACGGCTCTCTAATAGTCATCATATAGGTTTCATCTCTTTCTGATTCTGGATACATCTAGTAAAACAGTTAAAAAGAAACTTAAATTGAAAGTATTGGAAAGGAGTGTAGTATTTGATGAAAATGTATTTAAAACAGTAGGTTTTAGGAATCATATGAGCAAAGAAAAGTTAGATAGATTGACCAAAAGTTGTTCTTTGTGGAATTTAAATGAAAAAAAATTAGGAACTATATCTGACTAAAATAAATGAATATGTTTATGTTATCCTTTTGGCATTTAAAAAAAAAAGATAATAATGGCCTCTAAGAGAGGAAGAACTAGAATTATTAAAACACGTTTAAAAAATAAAAAATTTAGTTAAGGAAAAGACTTTATTTTTATTGTTGAATATTTTTCTCAATCTAATAAGATAAAATTAAAAAATAAAAAGAGAAAAATATTTGGAAAAAGGATAAAGTAGACTTTATTTGAATGGAATTAATTTTTATGTTTAATTTAGAAAGAGCCGAATGAAGATGAGCCCAATGATGAAGTCAATGGTAGTGAGAGTTGAGCAGCACCGAATGAAGCAGAGCCACATGGTGATGGGCATGGAGCTGGGCATGGTGGTGGAGGTGGTGGGCAAGTTTGAACTGGAACTGGAGTTGGGATTGGAACTGGTCTTGGGCATGGAACTGGTACTGGTACTGGTACTGGTTGTGGACATGGTTGAGGAACTGGTTGTGGTACTGGTACTGGTACTGGTTGAGGAACTGGACATGGCAATGGTACTGGGCATGGTTGTGGAGTTCTAACTGGAATTGGTACTTCGACTGGTACTGGAACTGGTCTTGGGATTCTGATTCTGATTGGAATACGAACTGGACATGGTTCTGGAACTGGTTGTGGTACTGGGTATGGTTGTGGAACTGGTACTCTTACTGGAATTCTGACTGGAGTTGGAATAGCAACTGGTTGTGGTACTTGATATGGCAATGGTACTTGAACACGGTTGATTTGTGGAACTGGTTGTGGGATTTGAACAGGTTGTGGAACTGGAGTTGGAACTGGGATTTTGAATGGAGCTGGAACTGGAACTCTTTGTGGAATTGAAACTGGATATGGGCATGGTTGTGGAACTGGCACTGGTACTGGTCTTGGGCATGGAGTTGGTACTGGTACCTATTTTTTTTTTTTTGTTTAAATTTGTGATTATCTTATAAACGATTTAAAAAAAATTTTTCTTACAGTTACGTGTTGTGGTACTGGTACTGGAGTTGGTACTGGGGTTGGGACTGGTACTGGTACTCTGCATGGTGGTGGTGGACATGGAGCTGGACATGGTGGTGGTGGTGGTGGGCATGAACCACATGATGAACCAAGAGACAAAGGCAATGGGGCTGAAAATTCAGCACCAGCCAACAATGAAGAACCGAATGAAGCCATTAGAAATGTTTGTTTTATCAATATTATAAATAAATTAAAATATCTGTATTCTGAGTTGAATTTTTTTGTAGATATTTATATGTGAATTGTTGATTAATCAAAACATTTTATCAATTTATTCGATCTTTAATTTTTAAAAAGCTGAAAACTTTAGACACTATACCAATTCTTTCATGTATTATTTGGTAACAATCAAAATAGATCATTTGCATAATTGATCGAAATCAATAAATTTGGATATTTAACTAACAATATGAAATAAATAAATAAAAGAAAATTTATTTCGATTAATTGTGGACAAAAGGTAAATTAACAGCGTCGATAACAAAATATCTTTGGCAAAATATTTTCTCTATTTAATTTATTAAAGTTGATAAATTAATCGATGATTTTATTCGAAACAATTTATGATCAAAAATCAAGATTGCTTTTTGGAACCTAATGAAGCAGAAACCTTGGCAACCCATATAAATTAGGTAAATTTTTCCAAAGTTAAAACATCGGATTTTTTTATCTAATCTTATCCTAAAAACGAAGAAATAATTCAAAATGTTTGGTAATGAAAATATTTTCCGGTTTAGAATTAAATAAGTAAAAATTTCATTTCTAGGTTCATTCGGCTCTTCATCATTTGGTTCATCATGTGGATCATGTGAAACTTCATGCTGTCCACCACCTCCACCACCACCACCACAACCAGTGCCAGTACCAGTTCCAGTACCACAACCATACCCAGTACCAGTAAGAATTCCACGTCACGTTCCACATCCAATCCCAACTCCAGTCCCACAACCAGTACCAACTCCAATCAGAGTACCAGTACCAAGACCAGTTCCAGTACCAACTCCAGTACCAGTTCCACAACCATGCCCTGTACCAGTACCATTCAAAGTACCAGTAAGAGTACCAGTACCAGTTCAACTCACTGTTCACGAACCAGTACCACAAGCCCAAACTGTTCAAGTACCAATCAGAGTACCAGTACCACAACCATGTCCAGTACCAACCCCAGTTCCAACTCCAGTACCAGTTAGAGTACCAATCAGAATCCCAGTTCCACAACCATACCCAGTTGTTGAACACGTCGATGTTCCATACAGAGTACCAGTACCAAAACCATACCCAGGTACATATATATTTATTTTTACTCTTTTTTTTTTCAGCATATTTGTTAATTTTTACCTCTTTCTAGTCCCAGAAAGATTCCCAGTTCCAGTAAGAGTACCAGTTCCACACAAATATCCAGTACCACAACCAGTACCAGTCCCAGTTAAAATTCCAACTCCAGTACCAGTACCACAAAGAGTTCCAATCCCAACTCCAGTTCCTCAACCAGTACCAGTACCAGTTCCAGTACCACCACCATGTCCACCACCATGCCCAGCTCCATGCCCATCACCATGTGGCTCTGCTTCATTCGGTGCTGCTCAACTCTCACTACCATTGACTTCATCATTGGGCTCATCTTCATTCGGCTCTTTCTAAATTAAACATAAAAATTAATTCCATTCAAATAAAGTCTACTTTATCCTTTTTCCAAATATTTTTCTCTTTTTATTTTTTAATTTTATCTTATTAGATTGAGAAAAATATTCAACAATAAAAATGTTTCTACTAATTTTATTTGTTTTATTACTTTTTAATTTATATTTTTAATATTTTATTATAAGCTTATTTATATTTATCAAATTTTTATTTACAAATAATATTAAATTTCTAGGTTTTTTCTAAAAAAGAGATGGCTTTTTATGTTTTATAGAAGTTGAAAGACGATTTGAATTTTTGAAAAGCCTAAAGGCTTCTCTCAAATGTTTCGGTTGTAATGGACCTGTGTCGCCCCATTTTTCTTTCACATCAAGAGCTTTTTCAACTATTTCTCCTACAAACACCTTCGAAATTCCTGACATTGCAATCACTACACTTTGGCTCACAGACTTGCCACAAACTGTTTGAATTATTTTCTTAATACTCGATTTCTGGAATGCAGAACGTCTAAATGTCTCATATCTGTTCAGCTGTTCTTCTGAGAAATTTGCCATTAATACCTGCATTTTTTTATTCTCTTCTTCTATTTGTTCGATTTTTTTCTTTTTGGCAATTTCTTGTGCACTTGTGTCCATGCTAAGACGTTTTTTTTTTTCTGAGACATTACTCAGAGAAGAAGGTCCAGGTAGCACTTCTTGGCTTTTTTTTTCTCCGAATTTATTCGCATCAACCTTTTGCTCTTTTTCACCATTTTTTTTTTCGACCAAGTCGAAATTCTCTTCTTCCTCAGCTTCGCTTTCGGATGGACTAATATCAAATGACTCATCTTTGTTCTCTTCATATTTTCCCTCTTCTTCATCTTCCGGTTCTTCTCCCTCCGCATTTAACTTTTTGGTTTCAGCAGCAGTATCCTCTTTGGCTTCCATAAGACCATCGCTTTTTCTCTTAGTTAAATTCTCAGGATCCATCATTCCATAAACTTCATCATCATCTAGAATTTCTTCCATGCTTAAATTGTTTCTTTAAAATAATATTTTATTTAATTATTCAAAAATAATTCCTAATTTAATAAAGAAAAAGTCTTGTTAAATTTAACTTAACAAAAATTATGGTATTGGTAAATTGGTTTCCGAGTCAATTCAAAAGTAGTGATTTAAAGAGTTTAATATGAAAAAAAAGCTCTTAAAATGGACTAAAATTTGGAATAATATCTTCTAGTAATATTTTTCTGTAAGTCTTATTTCCAACATTTTCATATTGTGTCCCCAATTATCAGATCTTGCTGTATGCTTTCTTTTATTTAAGATAGCCTTTCCTTGCTCCTTCATGACAATTCTTCAACATTATTTAAAAAACTTGTTGGAATCATGAATTTTGAGGATAAATATCATACTTGTTGTAAAATTGTCTAATTGTCTAATCTTTTTAATTACACATCCTTTTGTTTTAATTTGTATATATTGTGCACCTTCTTAACACAGAATGATTAAAATTAAAGCAATTTCTAACAAACTTATATGTGCAAAAAGTTTCCTATAATAGAAAACTTTAAAACAAGTAAAAAAAATGTTGAAATAGTTTATTTATTGGTTTTAAAAGGCTTGAGCTTAGCTCTTTTACCTTCCGTATAATTCTTTTTTATAAATAAATTAAGTAAAATTGAGTTTAGTAATCAATAAAAGTTAATAAAATAAATTTTTCTTCTTTTTTTTTTTTAAATTTTGGATAAAACAATTAAAATTAAAATTTACAGTCGTTTAAATTAGTTCAGTTGAATTTAAGAAATAATGTAAAGCATTTCGATCGGGGTTTTACCATTGGTACTAAGAATTTGATTGTTTAGCATGTCCAAAATAAGAAATAAAATGTAACTCCCTGGTATTTTGGATTTTTATTAATTGGAATGTTTTCGCCAAATATTTTTATGTTGAAATAGTTTTTTTGGAAGATGCTACATACAATTAAAATATCTTTCCGTAGCATTGTCTTACGACAGATAACTATCTGAAAAAAAAAATTTCTACAGGTAGATAAAATATGTGTAAAAATTTATAAGAGGCTAGAAAAAGATAATTAATTGTGAAAATTTTATTTAAAATTAAAAAAATAAAGAAAAATAAACAAGATTTTATTAGATTTTTTACAACCCTTGCAAGACCAAGATTTCTTTAATGGGATACAACCCTTACAAGATCTATGAAAAGATAATTTTGTTTTGATGTTCTGTATATCAAAACATACATTTGTATTCAACATACTCGTATTTGGTTCGATCTGGCTTAAGGTAACGACTTGTTGCTTTTGGGAAGATGTGAAAATTGGTTTAGCAGTAATTTTCAAGGGCCTTGTTAAATTCTTCAAATGTAATTAAATTAATTTAATTCAAAAAGATATTATATCTTTTAATTTTTTTTTCTACTTACAGATATTTATCGGTCACAAGAGCTGTGTCAAAACAGATATTTATCGGAGCACAAGAGTCAAAAGCTGTGTCAAAACAGACTTGTTAAAATAACAAAGAAATTAAAGATTATAGATTTTTTTATTTTTATTATAATTCTTAATTAGCTAATAAAGCTGTTAGTGTCCTTAGTTTATTTACAACCGCAGAACAGAAATTCCTCTGTCATTTTTTGTTTATCGCACTTCCTACATATATTTATAACCATAAACCATTATCACCGATAAGACTGCTATGAAAAAGCTGAACTATATGAACGATAACACGCGTTCATATATTTCTATTTTCTTACCGCTAAATTTTGAGGTCTCTTATCCCAAGTCAAGAGTATTAATAAAGGTTAAAGAATGAATAGTTTTATCCGAAGTTCTGCATAAAGTTTTATTTTCTGTAAGCTTAAATTTTAAATTTTAAAAGTTTTCTAAAAATTCTTAATAAAATTTATTAAAAATTGGCTTTTCTTAATCTATAAATAATAAGTTAATTTCAAATTCTGATATTAATTCTAATCAAAGGATTAGGGTCTTCGTATGAGCTAACAAATAACAAATCTTTAAATTTGTCCAAAAAAGCATATAAATCTGACCAAGAAATTTGCTCTCTGTAAACAATCGACTCTGTATTGCTCATTCCATTGAAGTATGGCAATAATCTATTTAAAACTTGGGTATAATTAAATATTTATGATTTATGTAATTTACCTCATAAACAGTTTGATATCTGTTTCACTCTTTGCTTCAAAAGCTTTAAAAATGTATTGCTGATCTTTGTCACATATTTTCAAATCGGACAAAATTTCCCGGAACTCGTCATAGCAAAGCGACGAATTTCTATACTCAGCATTTTCAGTGTCATTCGAATTCTCAGAACATGCTCCACACTCCAGTCGACTAATACTACACTCATTATCTTCATCTTTAAAATTTTATAAATTATTAAAAATTTTTAAAGCTTTAAAATTCCATTAACCACTTACCATATGATACATCTGACAATTTGGAAAATTTATCACATGCCAGGCGCTGATGCTCAAACTTTTTCGGCATTAGAAACAAATAATCATGCAATTGTACAAGGATATTCCGCTGTAAGAGCCAAATTACCATGTTGATAAACATTGTGTGCTTCTCTCTTGGCCATCTAGGATCCAATAGATCCGATAAACTTTTTGCCTCAGAGAAAAGCGATAAAACGTAATGGTACGAGGCATTCTCGAACTCAGAACTAAATTCTTGCCACACATCTGTATCTCTGTATAATTTTAGAATAGATAATTAGCTACAAACGAAAATTTACATTTTTAACTGAGCACTCGGATTAACTACGTAAATGTTGTTTTCATTTATGGGATAAATAACTTTTACTTTAGCCCAGTATATCAAATGCTCTACAATTGCGTAGATCTAAACAAAATAATGAGTAAATGATTTGTTTTTTGTTTTAAAATTAAATAAATTTGAAAATAAAAAATTATCAATTTAATTGATTAATATGGTTAATAAGGCTTTTATTAAAATTAAGTAAATTTTATAATTTTATTCTCCTTTATTTAAAGTATTTAATTAATTGATTTAAATACTTTAAGGGTATCATCATGCTTAATAAGCTACTTTTTGAGCATTTTGAATTTATTCTTTTTATACCTTTAATTAACATAAGACTTCTTAAATTAATTTTTCATAGACTCTAATCTGAGAAGTGAATAAATTTAAAGACTCCAAACTACCTTAATTCCAACTGAGGCCACTAAATGGCTTAAACTTAATAAAAAGATGAATTTACTTGATAAAATGTATCAAATTTTTAATAATTGACAATTTCATTAAACACTATATATTTTCCTAGAATTATTCTATCATTTAAAAGATCCTTTTAATTATTAAATTTTTATTAATAATTAGAAATAAAAGATATACATATTTGAATATTTGAACAAAACTTAATATTTTAATGAAATTAACAATTTATGTCGGTCATTTAAATGGCTCTTTTGATAAGTCTTTAAATAAAGGCTTATAATAAATAGAGATAATTTTAAAGCTCATTTTGTTTTTAATTCATTAAAAAGTCTTATCCAAGACCAGGTAATATTTTAAATTTTAATTTACCTCTTCGATCGGAATGTCCAATTCAGCTGAATAATTAGCAAGGCTGTATATAGGGTTATATTTTTCTATTAACATGCGACAGTAAAAATTGCTATTAGAAGGCAGAGTGCGAAGTAGATCGTCTCTTTTTGTCAACAAAAGCATTCCAAAATATGCTCTTAAAATGGATAATTTATTAATCTATTGTAAAAAAATTAAATTTAATTAAAATTTTGTCAAAAAAATGGCATCTAAGCTATTAAACACAATTAAACCTATTCAAGTCTTTTTTAGATCTATTTTAGATTATTCTTTCCTCTTAGCTGAGACATCTTGTTTGTTCCATCCAGATTGGTAAAAGAATATAAACCTGTATCTGATTAATTTTCTTTTTAAAATTGTTTTATTTTATTTACTAATTTTTTAATTTTAATTAACTAAATAATTATAATTTTTACTTAAGATGTTTTGAAGCATTGAAAATTACTTCCACAAAATTGCTCTGCTCGCATTTATCCGTGATCTTATAGGCTAAATGAGGCAGACAAAAACTTAGATTAACACAATTATTAATAGATATATCTACAACACCATCCTTTTTAATGCTTTCATAGATAAGTTTTATCTCTTGGGCAAGCTGGCATTTGTCTAATACATCGCTAAAACTAGAGTCCAAGCGGCGATTGTTTTCGTCAAAGTTTTGCTCATCTAAAAAGTCTTGTAGCATTTTTGACTGCTGGGTTAAGTAGCCACTGTTTGTTTCTCCTTTAAGGAGCGATTTTGATATGGCCAGAGATAGCATTTGATAACATCGGATAGCCGGTCTTGGCAAAGGTGACCGCAATGCAAAAACAATATTGAATGTTACTTGGTTTATTTTTAAAATGCTTTTACATCCGAGAAAAAATGCGTTGTCTATTTTAAGCTCAAGCTGTTCGTTGATTGATTGGCAAAGGTTTGCTAATACGTCATTGTTTAAGCTTTAGGGTTAATTATAAAATTTTTTGTGATAGATGGTTGATTATAGATAAATTACCCGCACAAAAGTCCATTAACAATGGATTTTTGCTCTCGATCTAGAAGAGATAAGCTTCGATTTTCATTCGGAATTATAGAATACGGACTTTTTTTATTAGCTTTTTTATAATATCAGTAATATCGGTCAAGATTAAAGATTAGAGATTACTTTGTTTAAAATTTTTAATTTGGCTTTGGTCCGTAAACGGGTATTTGAAAAGCAAGTGAGATCCACTGCTTCCTTGGGAAACCAGAAGAATGGCTAAAAGTTCAAAAGAATCATTTTGACTTTTAAAATCCATTTATTATTCCAAATATTTTTAGTTTTTGTTAAAAAAAATAAATATTTAAATTAGTTTTAATTTTAATATTTCAAAACTTTAATTAAATTTTCTTAGATTTTAAGCTTTAACCAAAAAGTCGAATAAAATCAAATTTAAAAAAATTATTTAATAAAATGTTAATTTTCTTCTGGTATTCTTGTTGATAGTAAAATTTTGTAAAAAACTCAATACTCAATAGTAATTATTAAATCGATGACTAAAATTCTTTACTCTTTATCGCACCAAGTTCTTGGAATTTCTTCTAAGATTATGCCTTTCGCTCTCAGGCTTAGTGTTTCATTTCTCAGATTCACAATCTCCATATTGTTCACTAGTTTGAACATTTGGTTTAGATCTCCACGTATCCTTTTTGTTCTTAGACTTGGTAATTTCAGTCTAGATAGTCGTTGTGGATACTCTAAATCTGCAAGTTCAGGTACTAACCTCGTCGCTCTACGCTGCACTTTTTCGATCTCATTTATATCTTTTTCTAAGTTAAAATACTATGAGCTGATGGCATATTCCAAACGAGGACTGACAAGTGAGCAGTATAGGGTTACGTATTTCTTCTCTCACGTTCCCTCACAACACTTCAATCTGACCTGATGCTCGTTCGAACTTTTTTGCTTCAACTCTACTTGCAACACTTACCCATGATGATGAAGCCGAATCAGACTCTGGCTGTTTTTTGAACTGAGACTACAAATTGTCAGTCTTGTCACTCACGCTTTTCAGTTCACTCTTCAAGTCATAAGCTTCCTGCGTTAACTTAGATACTTCTGCTGTGAGCCTTTGAATGTAGAAGTCATTAATTTTTTCCTAGTATGACAAAGTTTCTTTTAGAAATAATAAATAATAATCAAATCAGAAATAAATTTTACAAAAAATTTTATTCAAAGAAGTAATTGTTAAAAATTACTCAAAATTAATAATATAGGAGTGTGGAGGAATTTTAAAAATATTTCTTTTACAATCAATATGTTGGAGGTGTAGAATTTAAAAAAATATGTATTAATTTTTTGATATTAAAGCTTTAATTCTTACATTCCTAAATAAAATTCGGACAAGGATTCTACAATTAATTTTGGATTTATACTATCTATTTTATTAATTTTTAAGAAACATTCCTCCTTAAATTTAGTTTTAGAAACTAAAAATTAAAAATTCTGATTTTGAAGGAAAAAAAAAATTAGTAGAAACATTTTTATTGTTGAATATTCTTCTCAATCTAATAAGATAAATTTAAAAAATAAAAAGAGAAAAATATTTGGAAAAAGGATAAAGTAGACTTTATTTGAATGGAATTAATTTTTATGTTTAATTTAGAAAGAGCCGAATGAAGATGAGCCCAATGATGAAGTCAATGGTAGTGAGAGTTGAGCAGCACCGAATGAAGCAGAGCCACATGGTGATGGGCATGGAGCTGGGCATGGTGGTGGACATGGTGGTGGTACTGGAACTGGTACTGGTACTGGTTGAGGAACTGGAGTTGGGATTGGAACTCTTTGTGGTACTGGTACTGGAGTTGGAATTTTAACTGGGACTGGTACTGGTTGTGGTACTGGATATTTGTGTGGAACTGGTACTCTTACTGGAACTGGGAATCTTTCTGGGACTAGAAAGAGGTAAAAATTAACAAATATGCTGAAAAAAAAAAAAGAGTAAAAATAAATATATATGTACCTGGGTATGGTTTTGGTACTGGTACTCTGTATGGAACATCGACGTGTTCAACAACTGGGTATGGTTGTGGAACTGGGATTCTGATTGGTACTCTAACTGGTACTGGAGTTGGAACTGGGGTTGGTACTGGACATGGTTGTGGTACTGGTACTCTGATTGGTACTTGAACAGTTTGGGCTTGTGGTACTGGTTCGTGAACAGTGAGTTGAACTGGTACTGGTACTCTTACTGGTACTTTGAATGGTACTGGTACAGGGCATGGTTGTGGAACTGGTACTGGAGTTGGTACTGGAACTGGTCTTGGTACTGGTACTCTGATTGGAGTTGGTACTGGTTGTGGTACTGGAGTTGGGATTGGATGTGGAACGTGACGTGGGATTCTTACTGGTACTGGGTATGGCTGTGGTACTGGAACTGGTACTGGCACTGGTTGTGGTGGTGGTGGTGGAGGTGGTGGACAGCATGAAGTTTCACATGATCCACATGATGAACCAAATGATGAAGAGCCGAATGAACCTAGAAATGAAATTTTTACTTATTTAATTCTAAACCGGAAAATATTTTCATTACCAAACATTTTGAATTATTTCTTCGTTTTTAGGATAAGATTAGATAAAAAAATCCGATGTTTTAACTTTGGAAAAATTTACCTAATTTATATGGGTTGCCAAGGTTTCTGCTTCATTAGGTTCCAAAAAGCAATCTTGATTTTTGATCCTAAATTTTTTCGAATAAAATCATCGATTAATTTATCAACTTTAATAAATTAAATAGAGAAAATATTTTGCCAAAGATATTTTGTTATCGACGCTGTTAATTTACCTTTTGTCCACAATTAATCGAAATAAATTTTCTTTTATTTATTTATTTCATATTGTTAGTTAAATATCCAAATTTATTGATTTCGATCAATTATGCAAATGATCTATTTTGATTGTTACCAAATAATACATGAAAGAATTGGTATAGTGTCTAAAGTTTTCAGCTTTTTAAAAATTAAAGATCGAATAAATTGATAAAATGTTTTGATTAATCAACAATTCACATATAAATATCTACAAAAAAATTCAACTCAGAATACAGATATTTTAATTTATTTATAATATTGATAAAACAAACATTTCTAATGGCTTCATTCGGTTCTTCATTGTTGGCTGGTGCTGAATTTTCAGCCCCATTGCCTTTGTCTCTTGGTTCATCATGTGGTTCATGCCCACCACCACCACCACCATGTCCAGCTCCATGTCCACCACCACCATGCAGAGTACCAGTACCAGTCCCAACCCCAGTACCAACTCCAGTACCAGTACCACAACACGTAACTGTAAGAAAAATTTTTTTTAAATCGTTTATAAGATAATCACAAATTTAAACAAAAAAAAATAAATAGGTACCAGTACCAACTCCATGCCCAAGACCAGTACCAGTGCCAGTTCCACAACCATGCCCATATCCAGTTTCAATTCCACAAAGAGTTCCAGTTCCAGCTCCATTCAAAATCCCAGTTCCAACTCCAGTTCCACAACCTGTTCAAATCCCACAACCAGTTCCACAAATCAACCGTGTTCAAGTACCATTGCCATATCAAGTACCACAACCAGTTGCTGTTCCAACTCCAGTCAGAATTCCAGTAAGAGTACCAGTTCCACAACCATACCCAGTACCACAACCAGTTCCAGAACCATGTCCAGTTCGTATTCCAATCAGAATCAGAATCCCAAGACCAGTTCCAGTACCAGTCGAAGTACCAATTCCAGTTAGAACTCCACAACCATGCCCAGTACCATTGCCATGTCCAGTTCCTCAACCAGTACCAGTACCAGTACCACAACCAGTTCCTCAACCATGTCCACAACCAGTACCAGTACCAGTACCAGTTCCATGCCCAAGACCAGTTCCAATCCCAACTCCAGTTCCGGTTCAAACTTGCCCACCACCACCACCATGCCCAGCTCCATGCCCATCACCATGTGGCTCTGCTTCATTCGGTGCTGCTCAACTCTCACTACCATTGACTTCATCATTGGGCTCATCTTCATTCGGCTCTTTCTAAATTAAACATAAAAATTAATTCCATTCAAATAAAGTCTACTTTATCCTTTTTCCAAATATTTTTCTCTTTTTATTTTTTAAATTTATCTTATTAGATTGAGAAAAATATTCAACAATAAAAATAAAGTCTTTTCCTTAACTAAAATTTTTATTTTTTTAAACGTGTTTTTAATAATTCTTGTTCTTCCTCTCTTAGAGACCATTATTATCTTTTTTTTTTACAATGCCAAAAGGATAACATAAACATATTCATTTATTTTAGTCAGATATAGTTCCTAAGTTTTTTTCATTTTCAATTATTCTTTTTGAAGATTTTTTATTAAAATGAATTGTACTTGAATAGATAATAATTTAAATGCACTTTAATTCAAAATGTTCTTTATTTTATTATTCTTAAATTTTAATTCTTATCAAGACGATATATTCTAACCCTTATAGATATAAAATTTAGAAAATTTTTGATAAAAACTCAAAATGAAGTTAAATAAATTTTTTAATTCTTTTCGATTTGCATTGGCTTCCCTAGATTGGATTAGAGCTAAAGATTCTAAAATCTCTATCGGTCACGGCTCTCTTATAGCAAAAATCCGGCAAAACAAACAACTAAATGACAAATTAATCTTAAAAAACTTTGAATTTAATGTCAAATTTTCCTTCGAGGTTGGCAATAAAAGCTATTTCGACCAATTTTGTGAAGATGTTTGCCACAAAATATTGTCTTCGGATCCAAATCTGATAGCTTTTGGGGCTTTTGTTTGGAATGAGCCTCATATACAAAAAATTTTATTTCTTCTTAGAAATAAGATGAATTATAAACAGCAAATACTTCTAGGTGGTCCACAGGTCACCTATTCACCTAGAGGAACTTTAGAAAAATTCTATCCAAATGTGGACTTTTTTATTCGCGGATACGCAGAAACTTCATTAGAACAACTTTTGGTCAATCTAACCGCCAAGACCTCAAACAATTTTGGATCAATATCAGGTCTCCACATGGCTGGTTCAATTGATTTAGGCGAACAATCAGTTCTATCGAACGAATTGCAAAGTCTACCATCTCCTTTTCTAACAAACATTATAGATACGAATAGGAATTTTATTAGATGGGAATCGCAGCGTGGATGCCCATTTAGATGCACATTTTGCCAGCACAGAGATAATTATACCAAAAAGCATGCTTTTTGTACCAATAGAATCCAACAAGAAATTGAACTCTTTTGTAATAAGAAAAAATCACAAGTTAATGATATTGCTGTTTTGGATCCGACTTTTAATTCTGGTAAAAAATATATAGAAATTTTGGAAATGTTGTGGAAAAACGATTTTAGAGGAAAAATTGCCTTACAGACACGTTTGGAAATGATTGATGATAATTTTCTGGACAAGATTGAAAAATTAAATGAACAAGGTGCAAAAGTTGTTTTAGAATGTGGAATACAGACAGTAATTAGCGAAGAAATGAAAATAATCAAACGATTGAATAATTTAAAGAAAATTGAAAAAATTTCAAAAAAATTAAATGATAGGAAAATTGAATTTGAGGTTTCATTGATATTTGGATTGCCAAAGCAAAGTGTTGATTCATTTAAGAGATCAATAGATTTTTGTATTGATAAATTAAATGTAAAAAAAATAGATGCATGGCCTTTGATGCTCCTAAGGGGAACAGAGTTGGAAAAAAACAAAAGTTTATTTGGCTTAAATGAAGAAATAATAAGTGAAAGTTTTGATTTTAGCTTACCAAAAGAAAGAATGTTTTTAGGAATTCCTCATGTAACTTCATCAGATTCATTTAGTCGAAATGAATGGTTAAATATGTTGAAAATTTCGAAAGAAATAAAAAAAATATAAAGCTTATTTAATAATTTTGATAAAAATAAAATAAGAATAAAACCTATTTATTAATCTAAAATATTTCTTCTTCTATCTTCTACTTTCAATTGAGCATACGGTGCATAAAGTTCCCTTATTCTATCTAATCCTTAGCGACAATTTCTACATGTCATCATATAGGTTTCACCTCTTTCTGATTTGTTTCAATTGTTCTATTTCTAGTCATGAATGGTCTCCGAGCGTTTCTCCTTCCTTGAAGAATACCAAATGCAAATTATGGAATTATTAATTAGAATATTAAAAAAATAAATGTTCTTTTACTGCTTCAATCTTTGTCATTCTTTATTTTCCTATATCTTTTTTCTAAAGCAATTGTTATTAAATTATTTGTTTTTTTAAAAGTTGGTCGTGAGTCATTCTCTAAGACTCGGACACATCAAGTAAAACAGTAAAAAAAAAACTTTAAATTTTGTAATCATGCTAAAAGATAAATTTTTTAGTTTCAAAAATAAAAAGTATTCAATTTCATCAAAAAATAATTATATAAAAATAATTCCTATTTCTAAATTTTGATTGAAACTAAAAACTAAATTTTCATTTAGTTGTTTGTTTTGCAGGATTTTTGCTATAAGAGAGCCGTGACCGATAGAGATTTTAGAATCTTTAGCTCTAATCCAATCTAGGGAAGCCAATGCAAATCGAAAAGAATTAAAAAATTTATTTAACTTCATTTTGAGTTCTTATCAAAAATTTTCTAAATTTTATATCTATAAGGGTTAGAATATATCGTCTTGATAAGAATTTAAATTTAAGAATAATAAAATAAAGAACATTTTGAATTAAAGTGCATTTAAATTATTATCTATTCAAGTACAATTCATTTTAATAAAAAATCTTCAAAAAAATAATTGAAAATGAAAAAAACTTAGGAACTATATCTGACTAAAATAAATGAATATGTTTATGTTATCCTTTTGGCATTTTAAAAAAAAAGATAATAATGGTCTCTAAGAGAGGAAGAACAAGAATTATTAAAAACACGTTTAAAAAAATTAAAATTTTAGTTAAGGAAAAGACTTTATTTTTATTGTTGAATATTTTTCTCAATCTAATAAGATAAATTTAAAAAATAAAAAGAGAAAAATATTTGGAAAAAGGATAAAGTAGACTTTATTTGAATGGAATTAATTTTTATGTTTAATTTAGAAAGAGCCGAATGAAGATGAGCCCAATGATGAAGTCAATGGTAGTGAGAGTTGAGCAGCACCGAATGAAGCAGAGCCACATGGTGATGGGCATGGAGCTGGGCATGGTGGTGGTGGTGGTGGGCAAGTTTGAACTGGAACTGGAGTTGGGATTGGAACTGGTCTTGGGCATGGAACTGGTACTGGTACTGGTACTGGTTGTGGACATGGTTGAGGAACTGGTTGTGGTACTGGTACTGGTACTGGTTGAGGAACTGGACATGGCAATGGTACTGGGCATGGTTGTGGAGTTCTAACTGGAATTGGTACTTCGACTGGTACTGGAACTGGTCTTGGGATTCTGATTCTGATTGGAATACGAACTGGACATGGTTCTGGAACTGGTTGTGGTACTGGGTATGGTTGTGGAACTGGTACTCTTACTGGAATTCTGACTGGAGTTGGAATAGCAACTGGTTGTGGTACTTGATATGGCAATGGTACTTGAACACGGTTGATTTGTGGAACTGGTTGTGGGATTTGAACAGGTTGTGGAACTGGAGTTGGTACTGGGATTTTGAATGGAGCTGGAACTGGAACTCTTTGTGGAATTGAAACTGGGTATGGGCATGGTTGTGGAACTGGCACTGGTACTGGTCTTGGGCATGGAGTTGGTACTGGTACCTATTTTTTTGTTCAAATTTTGATTTTCTTTTATTAAATATAATTTTAATTAAAATTTTTCTTACAGTTACGTGTTGTGGTACTGGTACTGGAGTTGGTACTGGGGTTGGAACTGGTACTGGTACTCTGCATGGTGGTGGTGGACATGGAGCTGGGCATGGTGGAGGTGGTGGTGGTGGGCATGAACCACATGATGAGTCCAATGATGGCAAAGCCAAAGACAATGGAGCTGAAAATTCAGCACCAGCCAACAAAGATGAACCGAAGGAGGCCATTGTAATTGTTATTTAAATTTCTTTTTAAAACTAGAACTTGTCTATTCTCAAAATGATATTTGTAGTTCATATTTATATGTGAGTTTTTAATAAACAAAAGCATTTTATCTAGTGATTTCATCTTTAATATCGAATGCTGAATTCTTTCAATTCTGGGATGTAGGGTTTGGTAACAATCAAAATTGATCATAATCAATAAATTGGATATTTAAAGAAACAATCAAACAATAGAAATTCAAACTTTATTTCCATAATTTTTACAAATTGTGGACATGAAGTAAAGGTATTGTGAATGATAAGGACTTATGTATTATTCGATACATAAACCCTCCGTATTCTACAAACTATTCTTTTCATTTTATTGATAAAACTAAACATTGATTATTTTCAAACAATCATTGATCAAAAATAAAAAAAATAGTTATTCAATTAAACTCATTGAAGCAGAAAACTTGAAGCACCATATAAATTACCTAAAGTAAAGAAACAAAAATATCAGTTTCTATATTCTAAGAAATAATTCAAAATGTTTGGTAAAACCAAATACATACAATCAAATATAAACAAAATTAATTTGTTTGTTTAGGTTCATTCGGCTCTTCATCATTTGGTTCATCATGTGGATCATGTGAAACTTCATGCTGTCCACCACCTCCACCACCACCACCACAACCAGTGCCAGTACCAGTTCCAGTACCACAACCATACCCAGTACCAGTAAGAATCCCACGTCACGTTCCACATCCAATCCCAACTCCAGTACCACAACCAGTACCAACTCCAATCAGAGTACCAGTACCAAGACCAGTTCCAGTACCAACTCCAGTACCAGTTCCACAACCATGCCCTGTACCAGTACCATTCAAAGTACCAGTAAGAGTACCAGTACCAGTTCAACTCACTGTTCACGAACCAGTACCACAAGCCCAAACTGTTCAAGTACCAATCAGAGTACCAGTACCACAACCATGTCCAGTACCAACCCCAGTTCCAACTCCAGTACCAGTTAGAGTACCAATCAGAATCCCAGTTCCACAACCATACCCAGTTGTTGAGCACGTCGATGTTCCATACAGAGTACCAGTACCAAAACCATACCCAGGTACATACATATTTATTTTTACTCTTTTTTTTTTCAGCATATTTGTTAATTTTTACCTCTTTCTAGTCCCAGAAAGATTCCCAGTTCCAGTAAGAGTACCAGTTCCACACAAATATCCAGTACCACAACCAGTACCAGTCCCAGTTAAAATTCCAACTCCAGTACCAGTACCACAAAGAGTTCCAATCCCAACTCCAGTTCCTCAACCAGTACCAGTACCAGTTCCAGTACCACCACCATGTCCACCACCATGCCCAGCTCCATGCCCATCACCATGTGGCTCTGCTTCATTCGGTGCTGCTCAACTCTCACTACCATTGACTTCATCATTGGGCTCATCTTCATTCGGCTCTTTCTAAATTAAACATAAAAATTAATTCCATTCAAATAAAGTCTACTTTATCCTTTTACTTAAGTTTTTATTTAGTTTACATATACTTTAATTAAATAATTTTTTTTAATTTATCTTAATTATTTCTAAATCTTTAATTTTAATTATACATTATACATTTCTCTATATCTCTCTGGATATGCAAATAATTGATATTTAATAATTAGTTTTTATTAATTAAAGCTAAATTGCCTTTTTCGGTCTCTTGAGATCTATCCATCCTCAATAGACTTTTAAAAGCTTCTCGAGAGTGTCAAAAATACTAAAAAGCACCTCTAATGAAACACTCTATCAAATTCATTTAAAGCATTTCAAGTCTCTATAACTAAATTAACCACCCGAGGGTTTCGATTGCTCTTTGTATCTGAATCATTTTGATGCTTAATTAGGCTATAATGTTCAATGAACTCTGTGTCAATGGGTTTTTTTTTTTTTTAGCACGCGAATATCTTTTTCTTCTTATGGACACATGATTAAGTAAAAATGAGAGTATTCATCCGATTTCGATGGTAAAAAATTAAGTTAGGTGTTTGGAAATCTTTATTTCGTCTGTTTTAAATTTCTAAATTTGATCTTTTTTAAAACAATTGAGCTGTGTAATTCTTTTTTAATTAGATCAGATTTATTTTAAGTAAAGAAACAATTATGCTATCCAAATCATGGAATATTTACTTTATCTTAACAATGAATATTTATTTATTTATTAAAATAGTTTTAACTTTAGATTAAATACTTTTACCTTTTTGTAAAAAAAAAATATTTAGAAGAATTTATAACAATAAAAAAAAATTTATCAAAATTATCTTATTTATTTGATGCAACATTTTATGAAATTAAGATCTGTTTTAAAAAGATTTATTTAACAGAAATGGCTTCTGAGATTTGAGCAAACCACGAAGTTTTAATTTAAAAAAAAACCAAGTTATCAATTAGATAGTTAAAAATAAATAATCTGTTTTAAAGTTTATTTAATTAAGTTTGGAATTAGTATATAATTTTTTTAAATATAAAGGAAAATTGAAGACTTCTATATTAGTTAAAAAGTCAGAGCAAAATTATACCTATTCCATCAGTTTATTTTTGAATAAGGAATATATATAAATTTTAAATTTTAAATTGATTTTTTAAAAGCTTTTTTTAGATCATGTATCTTTCAAAAATTTATTTAAAAATTATGCACCTTAATCCAGGTAGAGTTAGTATCATTTTAATAATAATTAAAAAAAATTTTTTAATCTTTGTTATATGAATTATACATTAAGAGAATTATAAGCTAAATTATGGCAAATATGTCTGCTTTGATAATTTTGGCATTTAAAAAAATTCAAAAAATTTTAAAGTAAAGCCTCATTGCTTAATAATTTTGGATTGAGAAATATTAAACCCAAAAACTAGGCGAATCTGACTCCTTAATTCATTAAGTTTCAAATCACAAAATTTCTAAGGAAATGCCAATAGCGGATGCTGGTTTTTTTTTAAGTTTAAATTAAATTCAGCTCTTGAATTGAAACTATAGAAATTTTGATTACTTTTCTCTTTATAGATTTCAAATTAATTAATTGAATTTTTTTCTACTCGATATATCTAAAGTGCTTGCAGTTTTTATTTTTCCAAGTACCAAATTCCTTATTTCTATCGCCCAAAAGCTAAAATAAAGCAAACATGAACTGAATTATTAAATTACATCCAACGTATGCTGAAAGGGTTTTCATACTTTTTAAATTTCTTTTTGATTTCCGTCATCAATTCCACGACAATTAATACTTTTAATTACGGATTTTTGGAAATTAATTCTTTTTAAATATTATTAATTTTGTTAAAAATAAAAAAAAAATTTAATTTAGCGAGTTTATATTGCTTTTTAAATTTTTTTTACTTAGAAAAATTTAGCATTGGAAGCTTCCCCAAAAATCTAACTTATAATAATAATTATTTATAGATAATCTTTTAATCATGGTACAAAAAGTAGTGGATCTAGAGATTGATCTTGGTCAATAAAACTTTTATTTTTTATATTTGTGCAAGTTGTAATAAAAATAAATTGTTTATTTTTTTTAAAAAGTTTATATTTTGATAGTAACAATTTGATTCAATCTTTAAGTCAAATTACTTAATTGTTTTTTAAAGATAAAATCAACGCTTTATCGATCAACATAAATAGGAAATGAGAAAATTTGTTATTTGAACTCAGGCTCTGTTCTAGCAAGAATTACATAACTGCTTCTAAGATGTATCTAATATCCAATTTATTTTTCTTATTGTAATGAATATAATTATTTAAAAAATATTAAATAACTTCTTTTCTAATCTGATTTTCTGATTCATTCGCTTGGGAATTAAGATAAATCTATTAAATAAATTGAAAATTTTGTTAATTTTTATTTTAATTCTTAATTTAACTATTTATTAAGTTTAATCATAGACAGATTACTTTAAAACTTTTAGCTTAAAAATGATGATTAAACAAAACTATCTTAGATAAAATTTAATAAGCAGATAATTAAAAATCAAATAAAAAAATTTTAAATAATATAGTTGAAAAAGTAATTGTTTATTGAAAAGATATCCCAAATGACTCTAATGAAAAATATAATTAAAAAACGGTTAGTCAAGATGAAAATTTTAGTTCAGTAATTTTTTATTATCTGATAACATTTATCTATTATATCAGAAAATCAAAAATCTAAGTTTTTTAATAGATTAATAATTATTATAACTAATAAACAGAATGTTATGACATTAAATTTTTTTATTTGGTTAATTTAAGATTTTATGATAATATTAAATTTGACCAAATTTGATGCTCTCTGAAATTGGACGCAATAAATTCAAGAATGTAGTCTCAATGGAGAAGCTTTTATGGATTATTTTTCATTTTGTTAAAAAACTCGTTATATTCTTTGATTAGCAATTATAAAATAATTCTAATCCTGATTAATACTAAATTGAAAATTAAAATATAAGTTTCATCTTTAAACTGAAATTTTGAATATTTGATAATTTTTCTTCAATTTCTAAGTGTGAGTACTTAAAAGTAATTATCTATAAGATTATGTGTTTATGTTTTTGTTAAGTATATAAGTTAAATTTATTTAAGCCTTTTGATCTTATTTTCTCGAAAGCGTATTTAGGAAAGGAATTTCTTTTTGGAGTCATCTCTTCCTAAACGATCAATAAATTTTCTTTTGATTTAATTTTTAAAAAAAAAAGAGTATCATTTGTCAGTTTTTCATTATTATTATTTATTCCAATAAACACCTTGAAGGCGATGTAAAGTCAAAAAAGTAAATAACGATCATAGATAAAGAGACAGCTCAACAGCGATTATTATCAAAAATTTTATTTTGATATTATTTTTGAATTCATATTTCAAAATTTCTTATTGTTTTATCAAAAATTAATTTCTCAAATCTAAAGACACTCATGACTTCTTTTACAAGGCAAACTGTGTTTTTAGGTAGGCTTATCTTGTCGAAAAATAAACATAGCTCATTTAGGATTCTATTTTGTCTAAACAGAAGCATTGTATTCTTTTGACTTAAGCTAGAAATAAAGTTTGGCTATCCAAAAATACGATTGCATCAATCTACCATTAGTATTAACAATCGAATCAATATATGCAATCATAGCCAGATTAAAACAAACTTAAGTTATAAGAGAGTTTTATCCGTTCAAATGCAAACTACTGCAGCCGCTGTTATAATGAAAAAAAATTCATTTATTTTTGAAAAGAGGATAGAGGAGGATATGGGTATGATTAAGTATTAAATAAAATTTATTTTCAAATGTACTGTATTTAGTCAAAGAAAGTTCGGCCATAAGAGCATTTCTTCTATTCTAAAAAAGTGACTCGAATAGAAACATGAAAAACGCATTTTGAATTTTCATGTAAATCGATAATTCAAATAAAGGATAATTTCTGATTGAAATAAAAGCAAGTCTGTCCTATTTGTGGTTACTTCAATGTGAGTAAATACGGTAAGCTTAAAAGTATGTGCAGATTAGATAATCACATACTGTAGAGTATGTTATCCTGTGTTAGGTTGACCATAACTTCGATAAATGCAATTACTGACATTAACCATATATATGCAAACTATCACCCAGATGGCGTCAATTTCAACTCAAGCAGTGTTAATATACAATTCGATTTGCCATATGACACTTTTGCTAGAATTGTCCAAGTAACTGTTACAAAGGACATGTCCCAGTCTACTGTAACTGTTCTTCTTATGCAAAATGACATGGTCGTTGATTCAAAGACAGAGTTCTCTACAAATAAATTTGTTCTTAACAATTTCTCTGAACAAAAGATACAGAGAATTGTGGTAATAATCAGAAATTCAAACGGATACAATGTTGAAAATGTAAAAGTCAGTATTAAAGCTTGTATAGATAAGATCACAACTACAACAAGCACAACAACACCGACAACAACCACTACTGAATATAGAGTACCATGCTTCCCTGTATTGGAATTTGACTACATGAATCCACGTTTGACCATAACTTCGATAAATGCAATTACTGACATTAACCATATATATGCAAACTATCACCCAGATGGCGTCAATTTCAACTCAAGCAGTGTTAATATACAATTCGATTTGCCATATGACACTTTTGCTAGAATTTTTAAAAAATAACTGTTCTCATGCAAAATTACAAGGGCAAAGACTTAAATTCTAAGTCTAGATTTCATAATTTAATTTTCCACTTGAAGATTTTCCAAGAGTTTAAAAGTATGTTTGCATGGGAGTAGTAATGAATGTAAAACCGAAATGAAAGCTTGTCATGACAACATGTTTCACTACGTCTAAACAGGAAATAATCTGCTCCTAAAATATTAAAAGCCAAATTTTTAAATTTTATTCATAACAATCTAAAGTAGAATATAAAAATAAGAGTTGGATAAAATTGAGAGCATTATTGAGTCTGCTTGACTTATAAGGACATAGAAACTTTGAGAATTGCTCATTTGGTTAATTGATTTCTTTCACACGAACACTAATTTCTTATCAAAATTATTAGAACTAGCCCCAAGGCAAGAGCTTATGTTTTCAGACATTAGGCTTATGGTTAACAGGAAATAATTCTGTTTGCAAGTGCCTGCTGAGTTTAATTTAATATTTTTACACTCGGCTTAGGCTGCGAGTGCGAAAAGTTAGTACCATTTTCATAATTTATGTTTGTCTATGATGCAAGTAGCAGAAGCCAGAAGAAAATCGATAAATACAATTTGTCCAATAGAATTATGCTTGATAAATGAAATAAGAGGAAATAAAAAAAAATTATTAAACAGAATGAAAGCAAACAAATGAATAGAGAAATAAGCCAGCTGGATTTGTTAATTAACTACTCTTGAGTGATTATTGTCATTGTTTAGAAAAAGAGCCGATAAGGATTATATTTCTGGAAAAAATAATAAATTATGATTAGGGATTTGAATGACAAGCTCGTGCGTGAGTATTTGTCAATTAATGGATCGTGTGCTGTTTTCGACAACAGAAAGAGAAACGAAAAAAATCGATAAAATCTAAAAAAAAAAATTATGATTTGTTATTAAGCGATAATAATTTATGATTTTGTTTAGTTCGTTATTTTCCTTCTTCTTCTTCTTCCTCGTCTTATTTTCAGTTTTTTTTTTTAGTTGAAAAATTTTAGTTTGTCGTTAAAAATCCATCCATATTTATGTGGAATTTCATTTTAAGTAGCAGAAGTTAACGCGTGGCCGCACTCGAGCCTGAACTCTGAACTCATTAATCTCTAAACTCACTTCATTCTAATCTCTGTTCTTGTCAGAATAATTTTTTCGTTCATCATGGCTTTTATATTAGAAAAAATATATTCTAATAAAAATCAATATATTGATTTTAGCTATTTGTTTTCTTTTGTCTCTTACTAACACTCCTTAATCTACTAAATAATTATCAAAAATTACTCAATATCGTCTCGGCTATGATAGCTTCATGCCTAGGCGAACATTGATCCCAAGCCTGATCATCGCCATATTTTCATAGCGTAGACACTGCTTTTGTCTTATAGTTCAGTTTTCTTCATTATTAACTGCTTGTGTGGCTGGATAGTTAGCCCTACGCGCTTGCAGAAGAACCGAGATGTAGTTTCCCGATCAGCTTTACAAGCCCTTCCCCCAAAAGGATTTGAATTTTGATCCTGGGATCACTTGGTATTAAATGGCAGCCATTTTGTAGCATAGGGTCATTGATTAACTACTTAGGAGGCCTGGCATCTGGGCCTATGCGATTGCAGAAGAGTCCTCTACTCTCTTTTAACCTTCGAGCTCTTACTTACTCTGATTAACTACGTCGACGCATCGACGCGTTTTTTGTCTTAAGTCTGTCTCGGGTTCCCTAATTTCTTGTTCAGCCCTCATTTTTGCTAATTAAAGTTTAATTTGGTGTATTTATCTATTTAGAGATTTATATGTAATAGGAATGTTTAGGCTAATGGCTGATTTTAATAGTTTTCCAAATCAACCAGTCAACAGTCTACATAATACGACTCAAATACACAGTCACCATATGAACCAGACTAGTCATATTCCCCAATTTCAGCCAAACCACAACCTAATGAACACGCAATGCCAGAACTATGCTGGATACGCGCCCAATTCATACTTTGAAGATGCATACAGCAAAAAGGCTTCGTACATGCATCCATCCCAGCAGATAAAAAATCCCAACCGGAACAAAAAAGTCAAAGACTTGATCCTTGACTTGCGCATGCAGCAGCAGCAACAACAACAGCAGCAGCAGCCGCAGGCTCAAATGCAACATCAATACGGCCAGCCACAAGTTCACATGGACCAGCAATACCAGCCGTACTACTACGAGCCCGACATGCCGCAAAATTCGATCACTTTGAACTGTTTGAACAACAATCAGCACACATCGAACCAAAACTCACTGGATCTAATTCAATTGCTAAACTCGACCAACACCACAATAGATGAGTCCAACTATCAGACACCGCTGAATCAGTACCACTTGGCCTCCGAGGACGACATATCCTCGCTATCCTCAAACTCTTCTCTCTCATCCAATCAACACTACCTGCCACCACCCACTCATCAAATACAGCAGCATAATCAACTACACGACATAGTCGAAGACTGTCATGTAGCGGTTAACTTGTGTGAAAATCAAAACCAAGAAGAAGACAATTTTCTTTACAACATACTTAACAAAATAAATACTCAAAATGATAAACTAATTTTACTAAGCCAAGACTTTGAGACTCCATCCAACAGTTCGCCATCGTCCTCGTCGTCGGCCTCGGCCGGCTCGAACCCCCAGGACGACAAGGTGATGCTTATGAACCAGTGTGTCTCAATGGACGACCAAGCTAGCACCACATACGCGACACTGCAGCCGGCCGGCAACGCCGAAATGCCCAAGACAACTGACTACATGCAGCAGGAGAGCCTGCTCGAAAACATGCCCCAATACATGGTGCAATCTCAAACACCAGAACCGTCAGTGGAGAAAAAAGAGTCCGATCTTAGCGTAGATTGTAGCCAGGCGAAGAGCATTCAGCCAGTTCCTTCGCCGACCAACTCTCAAATGGAAGAGATAAACACCAAAGAGCTGGCACACAAGATCAGCTCTGAACTTAAGCGATACAGTATTCCGCAGGCGGTGTTTGCCCAAAGAGTGCTGTGTCGCAGCCAGGGAACTCTGTCCGACTTGCTGAGAAATCCGAAGCCTTGGTCCAAGCTAAAGTCGGGCCGTGAGACCTTTAGACGCATGTACAAGTGGTTGCAGGAGCCCGAGTCGCAGAGAATGAACGCGCTGAGACAGGCGGCCGCCGTCAAGCGCAAAGACGATGACGAAGAGGAAGAGGAAGATGTGGAGGAAGAGGGCGATGAAGAAGACGACGAAGAGAGCGAAGAAGAGGAAGAGAGTGTTAAGCAGAACAAAATGATGCAGATAAATCAAATAATAATTGATCATCAAATGCTTAATCAGAGTCCAAATCAACAGCAGCAGCCGATGCAGAGCAGCCAGAGCGGCCACCATGCCAAAAAGCCCCGCTTGGTGTTCACCGATATTCAGAGACGCACTTTACAGGCCATATTCAAAGAGACCAAACGACCATCAAAAGAAATGCAGGTCACAATTGCCCAACAGCTCGGTCTCGAGGTGGCCACTGTGAGCAATTTTTTTATGAACGCGCGCAGACGATCCATGGACAAGTGGAAAGACCAGGACGACGAGAACAGCAATTGCAGCACTCAAAAATGAGCCATCAACCATCTGCTTGAACACAGTGAACACGTGGCCATCTCGAGATTGTTATTGTTTTTTGTGCCTATACGAATCACTCTTTATACTTTATATATTACGGATTTTTTATATTATGTAATTTTTTACATTCCAATCTAAGTCATATAAATAAAACCGATTTTCCTTTTTTTTTTATCATGATTAATTAAAATTGAACCTAGTCATTTGTTTTCTTTTTTAAATTCCATTCTTTGTTTGTAATAAAAACAAAAACAAATTCGCTTTAATTATTGTTCTATGACGGCGAACAATCTAAGTCAGCGTTTTTAAATTATTTATTATTATTTACTCTAGTTTTTTTTTTATTTTCTATATTTTTTATCTACAATATGGTACCTAGTTTTTTTATTTGTTGTAGCTTTGGTTTTTTAAAATTGATGTGAAATGGCAAAATCAAAATTTTAATTATCTTTTTTTAAATAAATTTTGTCTAAAAATAAATTTATTAATTAGTTTATTTAAATACCGTATTCTCTAGCAAATAAGTGCCCCTCGGAGACCCCTTTTTTAAAAGCTAATCAAATTAAAAGAGACCTGGGAATCAAGAAATTTTCCAGAATTAGACCTCTGTTAGAAACCTTACACTTAGAGATGGTTGAACAACTGTACATGAAACACCAGATATTCTTCTTAAAGCAATTAAAAAACCGTTCAGTATGCTGGGATATCATGACTTTCCTTCGCAGTAATTAAAAAAAGTTCGATCAGAAAAATACCTCTTTTTGCAAGCAACTTAATAATGCAGAGAAAAAAACTCTTATTGATTTTATGTACTATAGTTCGAAGACTTCCCTAGCAATAATAGATCACTTATTTATCGAAGAAAATCGCGGTCTAGTTGATCAAAGTAAGTTTGTTTTTGCCCAAATAAAATCAAATGGAATTAACCATAGCCTACTTTAATTTTTATGATTTATTAAATTTTTAAAAGCTAATTAAAAGTAGCCTAGTTCTATGTTGCTTTCATGTAAAGCATCCTTAGATCCTCTTAAAATATTAATTTGAGGATAATATCCAAAGCGACTTGAAATGGGATTCTCAAATCGAAAATGTGACTGCAAGGGCAAACCGTATATTAAGAACATTTCAAATATTTAAAATTCCCAACATCAAAAATAGTAAGACTACTATACTGCTCACTTTTCAGGCCTCATTTGGAATATGCCATCAGCTCATGGTGTCCTTACTTAGAGAAACACATAAATGAGATCGAAAAAGTGTAGCGTAAAGCGACGAGGTTAGTACCTGAACTTGCAGATTTGGAGTATCCACAACTATCTAGACTGAAGTTACCAAGTCTAAGAAAAAGAAGGATACGTGGAGATCTAATCCAAATGTTCTAACTAGTGAACAATTTAAAGATTGTGAACTTCAGAAATGGTTTAAACTACAGCTTAAACACTAGGCCTGAGAGCAAAAGGCATAATCTTAGAAGAAACTCCAAGAGCTTGGTGGGAAAAAGAGTAAAGAATTGTAGTCATCGATTTAATTATTTTACAAACAGAGTTGCTGATGTTTGGAATAAGTTGCCAGAAGCACTAAGCTCCAAGTTGCAGTAATTACTATTACTACTTCTATAATTTTCTATCATCTAAGAACTTAAATTCTTCAATAAAGACACGATTTTGAGGCCACTTATTTGGAAGGGTATACGGTATATATCTTAATTAAAAAAGAAAAAATTAAAAATGTGGTCAAATTTAGTAAAAGTTCTTATTAAATCTTCTTAGGCTTATAATAATCTCTGGTTGTCTGACACTCTTCTATAAAACATCAAACCTGAAGAGAAGAACCAAATTCCGTTCCAGCCTGCTTAGGCTTTGTCTAAATTATTTTACATGTGGTCTAATAAAGCCACAAACTATTTCTCATAAAAGTCTTTGATTGGCACTCCTACGCAATATCATAAACTAAATTCCATTCCAACCTAATGAGGCTTTGGCTAAATTATTTTTAAATAAATAACCATCGCGTATCGGTGAATACTATTCGACCTAATAAAGCCACAAACTATCTCATAGTAGAACGGATGATTCAAAATTTATTTTGCTAAAAACCTATGAGCCGGATCTGTGGGCAGCTGGTATTGTGTGGCCTATAAAAAAAAATAAAAGCCTTTTAATTTATTGATAAACAACCGTTTTTAGAAAATAATAGCTGAATTTTATTTTACTTGATGATAAATGCTACCAACTTAATCATAACATTGCACTGCAAAATTATAGACATTTAAGTTCATTTGAGTGTTGGAGTTATTTAAGAGAACTATTAAAATTTATACTTTTTAATTACTGAAATAAATTTAGAAAAAATTTGAAAAAATTATCACCACAATTTTCAGCCAAATTAAACAACAACAATTTCTTTAATCTTAATCTTAATTTAACTTTCCTTAAAGATTTACTTTATGCAAATTAACTCTATACCAGAAAATAATCTTCATGGTTCCATCAAGATTTCTTCTCTTTATTTTTACTAATTTAATATTTTTTAATTTAATAAAAAAATTATATAACTATCTGGCTATTTTAGAAATATAATGTAATATCAAATTGATATGAAAAAAATCTAAAAAGCAATTAACAAATAAAGATAAATTAGTTAATATGTTAAAAAAAGCGTATTAAAAATTTCTTAGAATGATTTAGACTTTAATTGATATGAATAATCAAATAAATAATATTTTTTTTAAATATTGATATGTCTAGTTATTATCTTTTACAATTTAGTGCGATAAAACTCAGATATAGATATTTTGATTGTATTTTGGACATAAGATTATTTAAAATATTTAACTAATTATCTTACTTGATTTCTTTTTTAAAGTATTTAAAAAAACTTTAAAAATAAGGTCTACCATAATCTAATAAACGATTCTTTTAAAACTTGAATATAATTTAAATATACTTAAAAAAATATCCACATTATGGTAGATTCAGAAAAGATAAAAATTACACAAATCTTTTTGAATAAAAAAATAATGATGTTCTTTTTTGCTAATAAAATAAATTAAATATTGGTTCCAAAATATGAAAGCCTTTGCCATTAAGCTCAGTTTTGTTCCAAATTTAGTTTATCTACAGTTTTTAGTAAGATATATGCTTCGATCTTACAGATAAGTAAATAAATAAATTAACAATTCTTTTCATTCAAATGGTTTTGAAATTATTTAATATTGAAACATATTTATATTTTTTGTAAAAAACATATGTTGACTGATAGCTTAAATTAAAGATACGAATATCAATTTAAGATACGAGTTAGTTAAATTATTCTACTCGTTTAAAAATTATTATATTAAATTAAAGAACTAAAAATATCCTATTTTTTTAATAATTTTTTTAAGTAATAAAATAAAAAAAAGTTTTCTTTTGATTTGAGTTTTTTCTAAAATTGTATTTAATTTTTTTCTTTAATATCTAAAAATAGAAAATATGTGTTGTTAATATTTGTGTTTTGTTCTTGTTTATAATAAAATACTCACACTATAAGTCTCGAAAGTAAATTATTGATTTAATTAATAATTTTCATCAATAATTTACGAAAATTATCTTTACAGTTTTGATTGACGATTCGACTTGATCGTAAAATTCGAATTAATTTTTTAATTGATTTTTGTCATCGATTCTATACTTTTAATTTTAGAGTCGAAAATGATCAATAATAATTTTAACAAATGTAGTTTAAATACGATTGTTATTTTGGAAAATTAAAAATTAAATCTTAATTTAAAAAGTTAATTTACAAATTATTATAAATGATTTAAAATACTGTCAATTAAATTAATTTACAATTCAACAATTTAAAAGAAAATCATCAATTTTAAATTGTATAATTTAAAAATTCGAAAATAGCTCAATTTTCTAATATTCTAAAATTTCGATCTATATAAGAAATTTTTTGAAAAACTTTTATATTTTTCATACAATTCGAAAAATAAAAAAGCTACACATTGATAGAAGAAGAATTGAAATTTTATTTTCAAAAATTTATATTTAATTTTGATACGATTAAGAAAAAACGAAAAATAAAAAGGCAGAATTATTGATTATTGGAAAATGGAAAAAATATTTAGCATTTTGGAACATATTCTGAAAGTTTGAGAAAATCGATGATAGAATTAAGCTCAAAAACTAAAAAAAAAAACAAATACATCATAATAATGAAACAAAAATCCATCAAATAATAAAATAAATAAAAATTATCATTCTGGGACCTCATTCAAAACTCATACCATCAACTTTTTCCAATAAAAATTGATTTTCTTTGCACTGTTTTAGCATCTTCGCTTTACCAAAAAACCAATAATTCATTAACTCTTAATTTTTCCTTTACTATTCATTTCATCAAAATCATAATTATTTACTCGAGGAAAAAAATCAATTTTATTTAATTTAAGAACCTAAATCTACCAATAATTTAAAAAAAATCGATTTTCCGAATTTATATCAACTTTTAATTTTGTTAAATCACAGCTCTAAACGATTTAAATTATATCACATAATTAAAAGCGTAACAGCATGATCCTAAGTTTTATATCTTGAAAACCTGGCATGCCTACGTCCAAATATTTTAAAAAATTGAAATCAAAAACTCTTAATGAACTTTCTTTACACAGATTGTACCAGATTTTCTTATATAAATTTAAATATATATCCAAACCTGACTATGAAAATAGCTAAAGCTAAATCAGAAAATGATGAGAAATTCATAAATTTATTTATTCAACAATTTTATTGATTTTGTAATTATTAAAGTATTTTTTTAAATTTTGGTATAATTAAGATTAACGAAAATCAATAGATAGATAAGAGTTGAGTCAAAGCAAAAAAACAAGGCCTAAATATTTTCTTATTATTGTTGATGTTTCGACATAATTTGATTAATCGGTAACCCGAAAAAGAAAAAAAATTTCTTTGTCAAAATTTTCAAATGTTGTCAATAAATTTTTCCAATAATTTTTCCAATAATCAAGTAGATTGAGCGAGGAACCAGTCGATCAAAAAATAAAAAACTATTTTTTTAATCAAACAATTCTTAATATTGGCTTTTAAATAAAAATCTGTTCAAATAAGAACAGTTCCAAGCTTAAATTGAATTTTGATTTCTTTTAAACATTTTAATTAAAAATATTACTTAAATATTACTTTAAAATGGATAGAATTTAATTGATTTTTGGTCAAATTTTTGCAACATTAAAGACCTGTTGCTTTAAAAGTGTTTTCTAGTTATTAATTTTTACAATTACAAAACATTTGAACAGCTTGACCAAAAACAATTAAGTGCCTTGTTGTTGCTTTATGCTTTATTTTTTAATTAAATAACAAAAAAAAGCAAAGTAAAATTTTTGATCAAATTTCAGGCGCTCAGTCTTGCTCAAACATTTTTAGATACGCAATTAAATTTCATTGCATTTTTAGAAATTACAA
Source organism: Brachionus rotundiformis (assembly GCA_016802295.1). NCBI lineage: Eukaryota > Metazoa > Rotifera > Eurotatoria > Ploima > Brachionidae > Brachionus > Brachionus rotundiformis. Next base: position 47,733 of record JAESIW010000180.1, read on the forward strand.
TCCTTTTTTTCAAAAGTTTGAAAATAAAGCTCTGAAATGTTAAAAGAATAAAAAATCAGCGATGAAATTTAATTGCGCATCTAAAAATGTTTGAGCAAGATTGAGCGCTTGAAATTTGATCAAAAATTTTACTTTGCTCAAAAAAAGCTGATTTTGTTACTTAAATCTTAGTATTTTTAAATTATATTCCAGTTTTACTGTATTTCAAAATTTAATCTCTAATTATTATATTTGTAAAATTTGATGAATATTAGATAGAATATTCGAGATATTTTTAGAAATCAAAATTTTTTTATCATTATTAAAACGCGTATAATATTTTTAAAAAACAAAAATAATATTTTCTAGAACAAAAATACTCATGTTAGGGTCAAATATTTTTTGTTAGTACAATTAAATTTAAAATGTCAAATATGATTAACTTAGTAACTGTTTTATTTCTTTGACAGCTAAATTGATCCAATAGAAACAAATATTTATCTAAAAAAACTTTTTTTCAATAATTAATTAAAGATCTTCTAAAGCTGATTCCGACAAGATGAGTTTATTGGTGTTATACATAAAGGAAATTATTGAGCTAGACAATATTCACTATTTCCATAATGTATTTTATCGAAATCCCAAACAGCTTAAGCCAAGATGAGTTCATTAAACCAGAACAAGCGAAAAAAACTAGAGGAAAAGGAAAAGTTTACCTCCCTTTCTGTAGTTTTCGTAACTTAGAATCAACTTAAGGAAATCTAGCAATAACTTTTGCCGATAACGATTGGACCTGTAAACGAGCCACAGAGAATTTGCCTGGCGATGTCATTTGGTATCAATGTACAAAATGGATAATTCGTTTAAAGCTTTATAGTTTTAACAACTCTATCCTTATTGAAATGACAGACGAGGTTCATTTTGTATATCAGCGAATATGAAGCATCAGACTCGGATGATCCGCCTGTACAAGAGCCAATATCAAAAAAAATCGTCTTGAAGAGACCGCTGTTAAAAAAAACGCGCTAGACCAGTTGGAGCAAACAAACAAAAAAGAAAGTAAAAAAGTGACTATTATTTTTGTCGATATTTAATCATTTTTGCTCTAATTTGATATAAGTTATATAAATTTTTTTATTTATGTACCTTTTTTATTATATTAGAAATAAAAAATACATTTGTTCCTTAGTTCAGTAATTTTGTTTTTTATTTCAATATTAATAACATAACTAATAATTACATGCCCCATTAAAAACATAAAAAAGTTAAAAAAAAATTTATGTGTAATCAATAATACAGATTGATAATCTTTTAAAAATTTTCAAAAAGAAATATTGTGATATGTTTAATTAAAAAATTTAATATTGTAAAAAAAAGATATCAATAGCTTTATATCTTTAATTTGTAGATATTTTCGATTTAAAAACTTTGGATCTTTTATTTAAACTTAAAATTTTTAACCAGTTAAAGATAAAAAGCCAAGATCAATTATTTCTCATTTATTTTAAGAAAATACTGTTCTTTAAACTTTTAAAACAATTTATCTTTAAAAAAACTACTATTTCATTCTTGAGGTGATTCTTAAGTGTTAAAACAAATTAGATTTCCTTGATATTTTTTTAGAAAATATAAGCTTAAATTTTTCATTTAGGAAATTTAATTATTATTAATATTATTGTTTTATTTAATATTACTGAGGGTTTTTTTAAAAATTCAATTTAAAGGAAATTATTTTCTATTGGGAATTTTTCGAAAAATATTCAATAGGTAGTTTTCAAAACAAATGATTCTTTTATGAAAAAAAAAATAAAATCACGTTTTTTATTCTATTTATTTGTAAAAATAATAAATTTGTATTTTAAAAATGTTGGCTTTTATTACTTAATTATTTGATTTAGCCCAAGAATAATTTTAAAATTATTCAATCGAACTTAAAATTTTAATAAAAAGTTTAAAAATAAAAAAAAATAATTAATATATTTAATATTTCATTATACCAACTAATTTCAAAATTTCAAAAATTTATTTTTATTTTTATTAGATTAAAAATTCAATTTCCCTAAAATGGTTCAGAATTTCACTGGCTCTATGACCTGGCTGGCCAGAAAGGTACCTGTCCTTAAATAAGACGATGGAGGCCTCATAAGTCTTTGTACCAAGCGATTCAGGACATTGAGTGGCCATTTTCTAATTTAAATTTTATCAATTAACTATTAAAACAAAAAGAATCGTTTAATTGATATAAAGATATTTCGATTGGGATGATTTGGACATCACCAAAGAAACGAAGCAACTCATCAATCATCTAACCATTTTATAAATCAATACAAGAATAAATTAATTACAATTAGGCTTTTAATGGGTTGTTTAGTTCCAAAATATTTAAACTCTATTTTAAAATAAACAGTTGGTTGTAGACGAGGTGGCCGAGTGGTTAAGGCGATGGACTGCTAATCCATTGTGTTTTGCACGCGAGGGTTCGAATCCCTTCCTCGTCGAATTTTTTTCTTTCTATTTTAAGTTTTGACATAATTCTAAAATTAAACATTAGTTAAATATATTCAAATAATTATTTTTTTTTTCAATTATGGTATTTATTTAATTTTAATTAACACATTAGTTTTTGATAATAGAATACAATATTATGCAATGAACAGGCTTGAAAATTTAATTTCATTAATGGTGGAATTTTTTTTTATTTTGTTAGGAAAAAAATTTGACAAATTATGAGAGAAATAATGATTAAATTTAGTATTGTAAACTATTCAAACATTAACTTGATTAGGTTTTGCGTTAAAATCTAATTTATTTCTTAACTACCTTGGCACACTTTTTAAACTTTTTTTCCCTTTTGGAAAAAAAATGTCTGAAAAAACATTCTCCGATCAAGAAATACTCGACGCACTTTTGACCGAGTATAACTTGAACAAAAAAAGAGTCCAAACAGGAAAATTTGAAGCCAAGTACAACTTTGGCAAGTGTCGCATCTGTAATGGTGAAGCTACTGGCATACATTATGGTGTATGCACATGCGAAGGCTGCAAAGTAGCTTATGACCAAAATAAATACTCATTTGGTAGCATTAATTTTTTTAAGGGTTTTTTTAAGCGAAGTTTGACCAGACACAAGAGTTATGTTTGCATTGACAGCAAGAACTGTACGATTTGCCCAATGGAGAGGAGAAAATGCAAGTTTTGCCGATGGATGGCGTGTCTGAACGCTGGAATGTCCTTGTCTGGAGTACGGGTCGGGCGAATTCCAAACAATATGAAAGAAATTACACTCAAGAACCAAAGAGAGATTACATCTACAAGGATTTATAGAAATTCATTTTGTCTTGGTGTTAAGGAATGTGCCACTTTTCACAAAATTGATCCCAAAATTTTGCCAAAGATTTCAATTCAAGAAAAATATTTGAACTGTTCAGATGATAATAAACTATTAGTGCTCAGTCTATTAAGAGACAGATCGTACCAAATATTCATAGAGCAAACTTTAGTATACAATGAACATAAAAAAAGGGCTCTTGAGCTAATTGGTTCTAATTATAAGCCTAAATTGAACCTTTTGACAGACACAATACATGATTTAAGGCAGAAAGACATGCTTGCCATGAAAAAGCATGCCCAATCGATGTTTAAGATAATAGAAGAATTACCTGGATTTGATCGTTTAACCAGAAAAGATCTTCAGTTTGTCCTAAATGATGGATTTTTTACTGTATCCATTGTTTTGACCATGAGTTTATTTATTGATGGTGATTATTTTCTAATGCTTGATGACCAAACACCAATGACAAGTGAAGTGTTTGCCCTATTGACAACCGAAGATGTTAGAAATTCAATTTTTGACTTCTTCAAAAAACTCAAAAAGCTTAATTTAACAGATCAAGAAAGCGCACTGCTTATTCCAATATTTTTATCTATTTTTTGTAAGTAAAAACATATTCGTTAGTTAAGCATTAATCACTTTTTAGACTTAATGGAAATAATTTTATTAATATTTTTTTATTTCTGTGGTTGTTTTTTTTAAATTTATTTGCCGATAAAAAACATCATGAAAACTTTATTAGTTACAGTGAGATAAACTTGGTTTTATGTAATTTGGAGTTGCCAAGCTAGATACTTCAAAGGCTGTCAAGAGAAAGTAATCTAAAACTATGGATTTTGAATCTTAAAAAAAAGATAATGATTGCAATTTGAAAATTTAGTCAACTTTATATCTAAATTTGTTCAAAGTTGAGTAGGGAAATTAACAAAAATTAAATATTTAAAATATTAATAGAATAATTGCATTTTAAGGATTATTTGTTCGACTTTTTTGAAAAAAATTTTTTTTAGCCTTTGACAAACCTTTGGAAAAGCCGGAAATTTTACGAGAATTGAGTGAATATTATTCAAGAGCAATGTATTATGAATTTACTTTAAAAAATAGAAGCCATGAATTTATTACAAATTTTTCCGAAGTAATTTATTTATTTTCAAATTAATTTTATTGATTTAATTGTATTACCAAAAAGGTGATTTCTTGCTCACCGACAATTATAAAGCAATGTCAAGATATGGTTTTTGACAGTTGAATAAACTTTTTATTTTAAATTAAAAAATTTTATTCTAAAATAAATTATTTAGAGATTAAAAAATAAATGTTATTAATTAAATAATGACGAATAATTTTTTAATACCGCTATTTTTAATAAAAATACTGCTAATTTAATTTGTCTAAAATAAAGTTATCCTCTAAAACCTCATCGAATTAGGTATCGCTTCTCTATCTTTTTCTGCAAATGCGAAAAAAAAACTGGACAGTGGTGAAAATGGAGAAATTAAATTGTTCTATTAAAATAGACTTAACTTTAATAAATTAGATTTATTTTTATTAAAATTAGCGGGAGAAAAATTATGAGCCTTAAATAATCCTTAATATTATGTATTATGGTATAAAATGATTTAAAAAATGAGGGTAGCTATCATACGATTTGTATTAAAAAATTTTTTCTTAATTCTAAGTAGACTAATCAAAAAAAGATTTTTTAAAGGAAATATCTAAAATTTAAAATATAAAAAAAAGCTATCGAAAGTAGGATAAAAATCTGAAAAGAAGACATTAATAAAAGTACTGTAGAAAAAAAAGAAAATGATCTGCTTTTAAAGTCAATATAATAATTAAATTAAGTTGCATTCAATTTCTAATAAATAGATAAATGTTTGAAGAGAGAAATTTAGGAATTTTTCTATTTTAAACTGTTCGATATTAGATTATATTTTGTTTAAAAAAGTATTAAAAAATTAAAGAAATTCAGGCAATTTTTTAAAACAATATTTCAATAAATTAAATAAATCTTTATTAAACAAGAAATTGAATACTTTTGATCCAAAAACAAATTCTATTCAACAATTTAAAAATATTATCTGACGCTACACTTTCTTACTATAAATACTCTTAATAAATGTAAAATTTAACATTATCAATTTTTTCTTGAACGAAAAGAAAATACCTTGAAAAATGAATCCATCATTAATTGTTCTCTTGGCAGTTGTTGGTCTCATCAACGCTCAATGCACTTATTATACCATTCAGCCAGGCGATACCTATGACGCCATCGCCAGAAGATACGGAACCACTGCTACTGCTCTTCAACAAGCCAATCCAAGCCTTCCAGCCAATTCATTGCAAATTGGTCAATCGATCTGTATTCCAAACGGATACAACACTTACAATGGATACAACACATACAACAACGCCTATCCAACCTACAACTCTTACAGCAGCAATTGTGCCAACTACTACATTAGAGCTGGAGATACCTGCGCTGCATTGTCTCAAGGATCTATTACCACTTTCTACCAATTGAATCCAGGCATCAACTGCAACAACTTACAAGTCGGCCAAGCAGTATGTGTTCCATACGGCACACAAACCACATACAACAATGGCGCCTACTATCCAGCCTATGCTTGCTCTGGCAGAAGCTACACCGTTCAAGCTGGCGACACTTGTTGGTCAATTGCTCAACGATTTGGCACCTCAGTTGAAAATGTCCAATCATGCATTGGAGTCAACTGCTCAAACTTGCAAATTGGTCAAGTTATTACATTCTAAATTCTTGACAAGTCTTTTTTTTTCTTAGCCCAATCTATCTATCTATCCATATCTAATTAAAACAATATAATTAATTAAAATAAATTTTTAATTCGTACTTTTGTCTCTCAAATCTCTCAAAATCTTCCATTTATTTATTTTATATTGCAGTCAATATTCTTATTGATTAAAAAACTAAATACGTTTGTCAATTAATCTTAATAATTAATTAATAAGCTTTAATTTGATTCATTAAAACAGAACAATTTTTTGAACAATAGAAATTCATCAAAATCAATCAATTAAATAATTTATTTTTTTTTAAATATTTAAAAAAATTGTTAGAATGAATTATCTAATTTGACTAAAGATTTTTGCCATCCTAATTCTACTATTTGTAAATAGAATAAAATACCGCTTCATTTGTACTTTTTGACTAAAATGAAAGCAAATAAATTGTTGGCAAATGATAAACTGGTAAATTATCAATACACCTGATAATATTGTTTTTATAAACCAGAAAAAGTATTGGAAATAGAATAGAGCCTTTTGTACTCCTGATTTCAAATGCGAGCTTTCTATATTTATAAAAAAAATTTCCGACTTGAGGGGACGTTTTAAAGTTAATTTTTCATTAAACAATATAATATAATTGGTAGTAATTAAATTCTATATAAAATTACTAAAATAATATCAGTTTTTACCATATGAGGTCTTAATAATTACGTATGTTTTACAAAAGCATTTTATCATTAAAAAAATTAATTAAACTCTTTCACAAATTAATTATTATATCAATTCTTATTATTTTTATTATCAGTAGTAGTTCCTGGAGTATAGTGATTTATATCATCGGAAAAAATTAGCGCTTAGCCATTAAAGCAGTCTTTATAAATTCAGTCTGACTATTTCTTTATCAATTTGAGCCTTGAAACTATTGACTGTCCTTACTTACTGATATTGCTTCTTTTGATAGATATCCGATCTTAATCAAGAATATTTATAAAAAAATAATAATAATATAAGCTACAGAACGAGAATTGATTTAGTTGTGCTTTGGTTACTATTAATTTACAAAAAAATAATTTCAAATCCTTAATCAAGATGAAATGAGATAAAATGTTCACAAAATTTATATTTTGATCAAAAATATTAAATAATATTACGTTGTTTTTAGATAGGTTTAATAAATCTATGATAAATTTACGTAAAATACTTAATTAAAAAAAAATAGCGAAAAATTATATCCCTAATTGAATTTAACTAAAGCTTTAAGTTAACAATATTATAGAGATTAATTTGGTGCATGGTCCAAAGGCGTAAAGGCGTGTCTTAACTTGTGGTCCAGCAAAATTGAACGAGAGAATGCGGAAAGTGATTTTCTATTTAATTATGTGTTAATCTTTGTTTTTATAGATTATTTTAATACTTGCGCTATTCTATCAAATAATTGTGTACTTGATTTTAATGGGCCTACATATTAGATACATATTCTGTTAGAAAAATTTAAAAACTTTACTTTTTTTCTATGTTTAACAAGGATTTGTTAAGAATTAAATATAAAGATGTGTGGCGTATCGGACTGTGTGCTGATAAGTGTAAAGAGATGCATTTTGGTGTACTAAATGGAAGGCATAGATATGGAGCAAGATGCAGTGAAAGGAACTCAATTATATTGACGACAGAGTGTGAGAGAGATCTAGGAGTGATGGTCTCATCAGATTTAAAGTGGACCTGCCAAGTAAAAAATGCTTGTGAAAAAGCGAATAAGTTCGCACTTTTACAAGTAGAGAGGAAAGGTTGTGGGTAAGATTGTAAGCATCCATGATGAGAACTCACCAAGACTATGCAGTGCAGGCTTGGAATCCAAATATGAAAAAAGATGTGCATGCGTTAAAGAAGGTACAAGGGAGGGCGACAAAAATACCTACCGTAAATCCTTTTAAACTACCCCGGGGTAATAGACTATAAATAGCTATAACCCCACTACCTTTGACTCGAGTAAAGCCCCAATTTTTTAATTATAAAATTTCTTTTTTACCCTGGGCTAAGAAAAAATTAAATTAAATTCTTATAACTATAACTATATTCACTTTTTCTAACATTCGATATGGTAAGATAAAATGTTTTCTCATCTACTTTGCTAATAAAATTAATATTTTTTGTGTTACCCTGGGTATATAGTTTTAAAACAAAAAAAAAAATTCTTTAACGCAAATCATATTTTTAAATTAGAACCGCAGTGATTTTTATTTGAAGCCCATGGGGTAGTTTACAAGGATTTACGGTATGACTCGAAGAAATATGCTGTACGAAATGAAGTTGGCTAAACTGGGCTTGACAAGACTTAGTGAAAGAAGAGTTAGAGGAGACTTAATTTAAATTAGTAAATGGCTTAGAGAAAATGGACCTGGTCAAAGATTTGCCAGAAGACAAGGGTCCTGTTGAAGCGTTGAGAGGGAATAGCATCAGAGTTCAGAGACAAAGTTTCTCTGCTCAAATTAGAAATGATTTTGCTGCTGCGGTTAGCACCAGACATGTTTTTTCTCAAACAGGATAGTTTCACATTGGAATAGATTGCCAGAAGATGTGGTTAAATCTAAATCAACTGCTTGCTACAGCTCCAAACTGGTCTAATGGCGGTGATGGGCTCAGGCACTCTTCATTTTAGATGTCGCAGCAAGAACTACTACTACTTCTATTAATAAATTAATTAATTTAGAGAGAAAAAATATTTTATTTCTGTTTAAGACATTGTTAAAGATGTATCTATTAAAGTGCATTTTTTGAATAATAAAAATTTAATCATAATCACTGCCTTAATTTGACATCTATTGACTTGGATTGAATTGTTCTTATGGCAACATAATTAAGCAATGCGGCATTTCCATTTTTCTAGAACAATTGCAACAAATTTCAAAATTGCAAGCTCTTTTTTGCTCCAAAATGAATAATATAATCGTAGCAAGCAAGTTAATATTTATCATGCAAAAAATGTAAATAATAATGCTTTCATTCTGAGTCTAAGAGCGCTCTTGCCCATCTTTTTCTTTGCCAAGTCATGAATCCATTTTTTTTTCTAGATAATTACCAGCAATGACAATGAACGAGGGTCATGAATGGAAGCCACAACAAGAAGGACTGCAACAAATAATCCAACTGCTTAAAGAGTCACAATCGATTGATAACGCCGTGCAGAAAAATGTACAAAAAAAACTCGAAGACCTCAACAAATACCCTGACTTCAACAACTACCTGATATTCGTGCTTACCAAGCTAAGCACACAGGACGAGGCGACCAGGTCGCTCAGCGGTCTCATACTCAAAAACAACGCCAAGACATTTTTTGACAAATTTCCGGACTATTGCAAAGAGTTCATAAAAAGTGAGTGCTTGACATGCATTGGCGATCCGTCTCAGCTAATACGGGCCACCATTGGCATCCTGATCACTACCATAGTGAGCAAGATCGGTCTGCACAATTGGCCTCAACTGTTGCCTACTCTGTGCCAATTCATGGATTCGGATAACTATGCCAATTGCGAAGGTGCCTTTGGCGCATTGCAAAAAATCTGCGAAGACTCGCATGAGCATCTCGACTCGGATCCCAATCGACCATTGGATGTTTTGATTCCAAAATTTTTAAAATACTTTCGACATTCGAACGCCAAAATTAGGTTTTTAAACATTATTTTTTTAATTAAAAATAATTTATTTTTCAATTAATTAATTGATCCAGATCTCACGCCATTGCTTGCATTAATCAATTTATTACTTTCAAAAGTCAGGCTTTAATGAACAACATGGATCTTTTTCTAGAAGTAATTAATTTTCAATAATTGTTAATGAAATTATTAATATTGATATTATTATTATTATCATTATTATTATTTGTGTTTATTACATTTAAAATTTTATTTTTCCAATTTATGCTTATTGATAAATCAGTAATAACAGAAGTTTAATTAAATAAATTCTGAACAAATATGCAGTGTCCAAATGTACCAACTTTCAACATTGTGCTAATTTCCTGGTCCTTGTATTTGCTAAGCTTTTATTAAGTTGCCCAATTTTTTCTAATTGTAGATTTTTTCATACTTTGATTTTCACTCAAGTCGACTTGTCTTTACCATTGCACCTTTGTTGACCTTCATGTTACTGCTGGTAATCTTACCAGTTCTTATCAATCTAAGTGCATGTCCGAGACACAGAAGTCTTCTATTCTTCATGCATTGACTCATTGGTTCTGAATTTGTTCGTTTGGTACTGGCTTTCTCAGGTCAGTGGATCCCACGAATCCTCCATACGTTTCCCAGAGTGTGCCCAGGCTTATTCTGTCATTCAGTTCACTGTTTTACAGCTTAAATTTTGTTTCCTTACAGTAGTTGGTTAGTTGGTTGACTTTCATAGTGGTCCTAGGTCAGCAAAGGTGCATTTTGTTTTATTTGCACCTGACTGCATAATTTCCGTCTTCTCTGGAGCAATTTAGAAAATTCTTTATTTTATAAAAGATATTTTTCATTTTTATTAAAAAATGTATTTAGTTTGTGTTCAGAGTACTTATCTGGCACTTGTGCATCCAGGTTCTTGCCAATTAAAGTAACTGAGATGGTTTAAATGACCTACAGCCTACTATAATATAGCTTTAAAATTTAAAAAGTTGTTCTGGTTCTAGTATTGATTGTTTGGTCCTGTTTTGCACTAATTAGACTGTTAGTATCTCAAAAACGAATCCTTTTTGTTTTTCTATAAAATAATTATCAGTAATAGTTGTATTTTTGGTTAATGCAGTCTTGGCAATGCTAAAAGTAATCCATTGATACATATTTAGGTTTTTCTAATAATTCTGTCCTTGTTTTTTTTCTTAAAAATGATTAAGTTTGTTTAAATTACGCACAGATAATTAAAAAAAGATGTTAGAATTCATTGTTCTAAATTTTATTGATCAAAATTTTTTTGATTTTTGGACCAAATTTTAAAATTTATTAAGAGTTTAAATATACTCAAATAAATCTAAAAAAATTCGTTCATCTAATTAATATAGTCTTTGTAATTAATATTTGGGAAAAATTTATTATTTAGTCGACTTCCTTGAAACAATTTTGTTTTTTGCACCATATTACCAAGTTAAATTGGTCATTTTTTCAAGTAAAAAAAAATCATAAAACTTGTTAATTAAAGTGTAAATTAAAATGAATTTTTAAATCAAAAAAATTATAATTATTATTTTTATTTAAATAATCTATTTAAATTATTTTTTTAAGAACTTATTTGTTCTTGCCGACGACACCGATCTTGAAGTACGCAAAAATGTATGCAAAGCATTGGTCATGTTGCTTGAAGTTAAAGTTGACAAACTAATACCACACATGAATGCCATAATTCAATTCATGATAATCAGAACTCAGGATGAAGACGAGACAGTGGCACTGGAAGCCTGCGAATTTTGGCTAGTACTGGCCGACCAAGACATATGCTACGAAGTACTCAAACCTCATGTGAACAATTTGATTCCAGTTCTTATCCGGTGTATGAAATATTCAGAATTGGACATTATTTTGCTTAAAGGAGATGTTGAAGAGGACCAAAATGTGCCAGATCGTGAAGAAGACATACGACCACGGTTTCACCGCACAACAAGAATGCATGGCACAGAGCAAAAATCAGAAGATCAAATGAATGAAGATGAAGAGTTGGATGCAGATAAAGACGATGACTCTGTGTCCGAGTGGAATTTGAGAAAATGCTCGGCAGCTGGTCTGGACGTGCTATCCAATGTTTTTCGCGATGAAATTCTCGAAGTGCTTTTGCCCATACTCAAAGAGACCCTTTTCCACCAAAATTGGGAAATAAAAGAGTCTGGTATTTTAGTGCTGGGTGCTGTTGCCGAGGGCTGTTATCAAGGCCTGACAGCTCATCTAAACCAGCTAATACCATACTTGATCCAATGTCTGTGCGACAAAAAGCCTTTGGTTAGGTCAATTGCTTGCTGGACTTTGAGCAGGTACGCACACTGGGTTGTGCAGCAACCAGCAGAGTCTTATTTAAAGCCTTTGGTGGGAGAATTACTTAAGAAAATTCTCGATTCGAACAAACGAGTCCAAGAGGCTGCTTGCTCGGCATTTGCTACATTAGAAGAAGAAGCTGGTTGCGAACTCGTCCCTTATTTGCCACAGATTCTCGATTGTCTGGTCATTGCTTTCCGCAAATACCAAGCAAAAAATTTGCTTATCTTATATGATGCAGTGGGCACATTGGCTGACTCAATCGGCTCTCATTTGAACAAGCCGGACTTCATTGAAAAATTGATGCCACCTCTGATTGAAAAATGGAACTCTCTGAGAGACGAAGACAAAAATTTGTTTCCTTTGCTTGAATGTTTGTCCAGTGTGGCAACAGCTCTACAGACTGGGTTTATACCATATTGTGAACCTGTGTACAAAAGATGTCTTACTTTGGTCAAACAAACCCTGGAACAATGTGAAATGCACAACCAGCATCCGGAGCAGTACGAATGTCCGGACAAGGATTTCATGGTTGTAGCGCTTGATTTACTGTCCGGACTTGCCGAAGGCATGGGATCTTTGATGACGCCTTTGATAGCAAATAGTGACATCTTGCCACTTCTGTACCAATCTATGAAGGTAATAATTATTTGTTCCAAATCTAATAAAAGCTGCTAATTTTGATTATGTAGGATGTGGTGGCAGAGGTTAGACAGAGTTCGTTCGCTTTGCTTGGCGATTTGACCAAAGCTTGCTTCGAAATTATTAAACCGGCTTTAAGTATGTTTAATTTTTAAACTGTTTATTAAATTAAGACCATAATTTAAATCATAAGAAAAATTAATTAGAAGATTTTTTAATTTTAATTTCATTCTAGATTTATGTATCCTTGGTAAGATTGTTATTTCTTGGATACATTTTTTGACAAAATTAAATTAAAAATTTAAAAATTGTTTCGCTTGTCATTAATTATCTAATTAATAACCCTGCTTTAATAATCTAAAATAATTTTAAAACATATTTAATCAACAATTTTCCTTCATAAACTTTGATTAAATTTTAATTCATGGTGAAAAATGTATTCAAGGAATAAAAATCACGAAAATTAATAAAATAATTATCTAAAAATATAAACGTTTAAAATAAAAATCTAATTTTAATTTATTTACAGCTTTTATTCCGTATTTATTTCGGAGTTAATTTTCATTGATAAATTTATTTAAAAAGTAGAAAATGAATATTTTTTTCTAATTAAAAGATGACTTTATACAAATTCTGAGTAAGAATTTAAATCCAGAATTTATATCTGTATGCAACAACGCGATATGGGCGATTGGAGAGATAGCAATACAAAATGGACCTGATATGGGCCAGTACATGGGCTTATTTTTGGAACCTCTAATAGAAATAATCAATAGACCAAATACTCCTAAGACACTCCTTGAAAATACAGCCATCACAATTGGTAGATTGGGTCTGGTATGCCCGCAGCAGGTATCGCCCTACTTGCAGTCATTTATTAGAGTATGGTGCTCTTCATTGAGATCAATAAGAGATAACGAGGAAAAAGACTCAGCTTTTAGAGGAATATGTCACATGATAACTATGAATCCGCCCGGAGTGGTGAACGATTTTGTATTTTTCTGCGATGCTATAGCTTCTTGGAACAATCCGAAGCCAGATTTAAAAGAAATGTTTTTTAAAGTAAGTCAAGAAAAGAGATACAGAAGGAGTAAATAATTAAATTTTAGATTTTGAATGGTTTTAAAAATCAGGTAGGAGATGAGAATTGGAGGCAATTTTTCGAACAAGTACCGCCACAATTAAAGCAACGACTTTCGACTTTATATTCCATTTAACTTGGTCAAATTTGATTTAAAATAAAAAAAAATTGGTACTGGGGTTTTAAACTTCAAGGGGATACAGTGAGGGAAAATTAAATTGAGGATTAATTTTTGTTGTCAAATAATATATTGAAAAAATACTTATAAAACAGTTAGCTTTTATTTTTTATATTCTATCTTTTTTTTTCAGCTCTAACAGTTAACAAAAAAATGTTCTTAAAAAAAATAAACAATTTTTTTAAATATTTAAAAAAAATAAATTATTTAATTGATTGATTTTGATGAATTTTTATTGTTCAAAAATTTGTTATATTTTAATGAATCAAATTAAAGCTTATTAATTAATTATTAAGATTAATTTACAAACGTATTTAGTTTTTTAATCAATAAGAATATTGACTGCAATATAAAATAAATAAATGGAAGATTTTGAGAGATTTGAGAGACAAAAGTACGAATTAAAAATTTATTTTAATTAATTATATTGTTTTAATTAGATATGGATAGATAGATTGGGCTAGGAAAAAAAAAGACTTGTCAAGAATTTAGAATGTAATAACTTGACCAATTTGCAAGTTTGAGCAGTTGACTCCAATGCATGATTGGACATTTTCAACTGAGGTGCCAAATCGTTGAGCAATTGACCAACAAGTGTCGCCAGCTTGAACGGTGTAGCTTCTGCCAGAGCAAGCATAGGCTGGATAGTAGGCGCCATTGTTGTATGTGGTTTGTGTGCCGTATGGAACACATACTGCTTGGCCGACTTGTAAGTTGTTGCAGTTGATGCCTGGATTCAATTGGTAGAAAGTGGTAATAGATCCTTGAGACAATGCAGCGCAGGTATCTCCAGCTCTAATGTAGTAGTTGGCACAATTGCTGCTGTAAGAGTTGTAGGTTGGATAGGCGTTGTTGTATGTGTTGTATCCATTGTAAGTGTTGTATCCGTTTGGAATACAGATCGATTGACCAATTTGCAATGAATTGGCTGGAAGGCTTGGATTGGCTTGTTGAAGAGCAGTAGCAGTGGTTCCGTATCTTCTGGCGATGGCGTCATAGGTATCGCCTGGCTGAATGGTATAATAAGTGCATTGAGCGTTGATGAGACCAACAACTGCCAAGAGAACAATTAATAATGGATTCATTTTTCAAGGTATTTTCTTTTCGTTCAAGAAAAAATTGATAATGTTAAATTTTACATTTGTTAAGAGTATTTATAGTAAGAAAGTGTAGCGTCAGATAATATTTTTAAATTGTTGAATAGAATTTGTTTTTGGATCAAAAGTATTCAATTTCTTGTTTAATAAAGATTTATTTAATTTATTGAAATATTGTTTTTAAAAATTGCCTGAATTTCTTTAATTTTTTAATACTTTTTTAAACAAAATATAATCTAATATCGAACAGTTTAAAATAGAAAAATTCCTAAATTTCTCTCTTCAAACATTTATCTATTTATTAGAAATTGAATGCAACTTAATTTAATTATTATATTGACTTTAAAAGCAGATCATTTTCTTTTTTTTCTACAGTACTAAAAAGATTTTAGAAAACTAAAATTTTCAAATTTAGATTTAATAATTTTTCGTTATCTTTTTTTTGTCAATTTTTAATTAAGCAATTTTTAGCAACGAAAAAAACATTCCCTTTTGATTGACTTTATTATTTATTTTAATAAAAATTTAAATCAAAACAAAAATATTTTTAAAAAATTAATTTTTATTTTATTAACAAATAAACAAGTCAAAATAAAATATCAAATTGTCAAATATTCTTTCATTACACTACGGGCTAGCTCATGAGATTTAGTTTGTTTATAAATCAATATCAAATTATAAGCCGCAAAGCGGGTTAGATCATAAACTTCTTTTTGCTGCGGAAAGGTGCACTCAACTTCCAGACATTTTTTATAATAATGTGCCGCCAGATCGAACAAACTCAACTGATGCATTATCCTTGCTATGTTGTAGTATGTCTCTTGGCAGACGCCCCTGAACTTAATGTATCTCCTCAAAAATACCAAAGCCTGTGAGACCAATAAATGGCGTTTGGTATTGTATTTTTGGCAGCTAATATGACAATATGTTATCGAAATGATCAAATTAATGAACGGATCGAATGGGTTTTGCTTAAAACAATTCATATACTCAACTAAGGCGTATCGGTATGTTCCTGACATTATGGCAAAATGGGCGTTTATCATGCACAATGGCAGATGATCCATGTACTTGGCGCTGAGACGAATGAAAAATTTTTGTTGACTTAGAGATGGACACAGGCCGATAACTATGCCTACGAAGCTCCACAATTTGTTGGAATTTTTAAACTATCAACAAAAATAGATTAAACAATAAATTAAATTTTAAATAAATTTTATGATCTTTTTTTACTTCTATAATAAAGTCTTTCAGAATATTGAATGCATTGTGTCCATCTTTTTTGAGTATGCATGCAACTAAGCATGTAAACTGAATGGACTTGTTCCAGTCCATTCGCTCGTAGACCATTGGTAAAACAGTGGCGCCAAATGCGTACATTAGCAGTTCATTGTGACGTTTTAATTGAACTAGGATTTTGCATAACTTGAGAAATATGTCAAAAATGAGGTTCTGTAAGCTTTGATTAAGTTTGTTATAATTAAATGTAACTTAAAATAAAAATATAATAAATATATATTATTTTGAGTACAATAATTTAAAAAAATTAGTTTTAAATGATAAGAATAAAGTTCATTTAGGATCTAAAGCAGGTTTTTCACACAACAAATAGGAAATATCTAAAATGTTTTATTCAAGACTTAATTGGGTTTTAAAAGTGACAAATATAATAAATTATCACCTAATTTTTATTTGAATATTTTTATTAATTAAGATCTTGAAAAATTCTTTAAGATGACATCTGTGTAAAAACCCAGTAGGTCTTTATAACAGTAGACTTAAAGAAGGAATATTGTTTATTAAAAATGTTATAAAATTAGAATATTAAAGTATTATTGTTTAATTGTTATTTAAAGAGGTTAATTTTTAATTAAACTTTCAAAATCGATTATAAATTAACTTTTTTCGCCTAATTGCTACCTAACTATCTCTTCTTTTAGAGCCTAATAACTTGTCACTTCTTGTTTCAATAAATATTTTTTTATATTTTATTTATCTATTTTATTTATTGTGATTTTTTAAATTATATTTTTTATTTTTATTGTGAAGTAGCTTTAGTTCGGTGCAGATAAAAAAAATTAAATTTATTAAAATTAAAATGGTCAGCCGCAGATGGTTAAAAAGTAGCTGAATTTTTTGAATACGCAACAAGCACTAGCAACGTACTTGAAGCAACAAGTAAAGTTATCTAGTCAAAAGAATACTTTTGGTGTATGCTGAGCAAACGAATTGTCTAATTAAATTATGAAATTAAAACCATATTTATGGTCACTTTGTTCCACTACCAATCGAAGCTACAAAATTTATTTCTTATGATATTTTAATTTGATCTAGAACAACAACAACGAGTTGGATACCAATTCATTTGGTACGATTAATTATATTTTAATAAACCAAATACAACCAGAAAATACACCATCAACATCAAATCAAGGCTTCACATGAATAAGTATAAAAGAGAAAGATCAAAAAGAACTCAGCAGACAGCAGACAACCACAAGCTTCACAGGTACAAGTTCTAGAACAACAACAAACATAATAAAATGCATAGAAATAATTAAGAAATGATCAAAGTTAATAAAAAATTTAATTATTTAATAGAATAATATTTTTTTAAAAATTTTTTATTGTTTTTTTTTAGTTGTTTAACTCTTAATTCTTTTCATTGTTTTTATTAGTACAAATAAAACTAAATTAAGGTATTAAAAATAAAAAAAAAACGATATTTTTATTTATGTATTTTTAATAGCTAAATTTGGTACAAATAAAACCAATTGGATATTGAATAAACTAACTAAGAAAATAAAAAAAAATTCTTTAAAATATATATTTTAGATATCTGTGTAAAAATCCGGTAGGTTTATGTATCAGTAATTTAAAACTTTTATTTAAATATAAAAAGGAATATTATTAATTAAAAATGTTCTGAAATTAGAATTTTAAAGTGTTATCAACACTAGAAAGCCCAAGAAAACCCCTTTCTAAAAAATATTATCTCAAAGAAATAAAGTTATCACGAATTACTCAAAGAAACTTAAAATCAACTTCTAAAACTTAAATTTTTTTTATTTCGTTTGATAATTTAATTTGAAATTTTGGTAATTAATCACCCGGGCTTTCTAGTTTGTTTTTTAGTTAGTTTTAATTAACTAATCAATTAAAATTAAATGAAGAAAATATTAATTATTAATAGACATCATGTCCATGTAAAAATATCTCATAACTTATCTTATAACAATCTAACAACTAGACCTCATCTAGAATATGTGACTGACTGTAAAAAAATATATTAAACTCGAAAAAGATCGAAAATAAAGAAATATTAAAAGGACGTTAATTAATTTCAAATTGATAATAATTATTTAATTATCTATTTAATTAACCGGACCCAAAATAAATGGATCCTTTCGAAAGTCATTTGTCTATACACCAAAAAATGCTCATTTTTTAGGAAGCACCATCAGCGCATCAATAGGAGCACATGAAAAATAGACTAGCTAAAGCAAAAGGCGCCTTCACTGGACTATGACCAGTATGGAACACAACCAACTGACCAACTACAGCAATGAAACAAAATTAAAGCTCTAAAACAGTGTAGTGAAATAAACAATTATGTTTGGGTCAGAGACAGGGCCAAACAATGAATTATGCAAAAGAACCAATTTAGAACTACTTAATCAAAACAGAAAAGTAAGACAATTAATCAGGTCAGAAATAACAGCTTAATTCAGAGGACTTTGGTAAAATTTAAAACCATTTTTTTCAGGCTTCCAGCAACAACAAAGTTACAAAAATAAAATATTTAATAAAATTTTTCAAAATTACTTTCAAAGTCATTTTCTTCTAAAATTTGATGAAAAACAAAAGCCCGCTGAGCCCTTGAATCAGCTCTTTGAAGTTCTTACAAATTTGGAAAATTTATTTTACAATTTAATTAAAAACTTGCCAACTTACGGCTTATATTATCTGGTTCTAGTACATATAAAAAATTACCAAAGAGCAAAATGCGCGAATTTTGAATAAAATTTTCGAAGCTTTTTTGCTCGTGTTGAATTAGGCACTCATTAATCATCAAATTAATAATATCGGTGTTTATCGGCTGAGTCTTCTGTGAGCTTAAAGCTAAATTCAATTTTAGACATATAAAATTAAAATTTGTTTTAATTATTACTATTTCTAATGACATTGGTAGCTTCTTCAAACAAGAGGGAATTTTTTTTTAATATATTGACCAAAGAGAGAGCTGCTTCGCAGTTGGTTCGGTCAAGATTGACAGCATTTCTGTACGCATTTATGGCCTCTTCTATTTCGTCTAAATAGGAACAGCAGTTTCCATATTTTAGCCACACGTCCAAGTGAACTAAATAATCGGCCACATTGGTCAAAAGGAGCAAATAAAATTTTTTAGCCTTAAGCCAATTTTGCTTAGTATAATAAGTATTTGCAATCAAAATCAGTTCTTCTGAATGTTCTTTCATCTCTTTACACAATAATTCATCTATTAAATACTTTTTTTTGTTAATTTTAAGTTAATGATTTTAATAAATTAATTAAAAATATACATCTTCATTGTCATAGTTTAAATTAATCAAGCAAACAACAAATTGAGCCATTACATATTTATCACATGATTCAGGTATCTCAAATCTTTAAGAAAATCTTATTTTATTAATAGGCCGTTAATTGAGAAAAAAATTTCGATTTAAAAAAAATTAATAATTATGCTTTTTATTTGATTTTATTTTAAAAAAAAATGTTCTATATCAAGCTAATTTTCTTTGTAAAACTATAAGACTGGTCTAATAGACCAACTTGTATAAAAAAATATTCACTTGGTCCTGGTATTTAACTATCGCCTATAATATATTAAAAAAACAATAATGATATTTTCTAGAACAAAAATACTTATGCTATTATTTTTTGTTAGATAATATAATATAACAATAAAATTAAACAATGTAAAATATAATTGAGTTAGTAAATATTTTTTTTCTTTGAAAGCTAATTTGACCTAATTGAAACAAATATATATTTAAAAAAACTTAAATTAATTAATTAATTTAAGACATTCTAAAGCTTATTCCAACAAGATGAGTTTATTGGTGCTACATATAAAGGAAATTTTGAGCTAGACAATATTCACTACTCAAAAAATGTCTTATATGGAAGAAATCCTAAACAACTTAAGCCAAGATGAGCCGAATGAACCAGATCAAGTGAAAAAAACTAGGGGAAAGGGAAAAGTTTACCTTCCTTTCTGTAGTTTTCGAAACATAGAATCAACTCAAGAACATCTAGCTATGACTTTTGCAGATAATGATTAGACAGAGAATTTGCCTGGCGATGTCATTAGGTATCATTGTACTATATGTACAATTCGTTCAAAGCTTTAAAGTTTTAACGAATCTATCATTATTGAAATGACTGACATTTAACTATATTTCTTCATGAATAGACAATCAGTTAAATTCCTTAAACAGTACTTTTTGTACTTATGGTATTATTTGGTATTCATAATTCTGTAGGCCGCAATTTATAAAAACTGTCTAGTTTTTACTTAGGGTTTGGCTTCGTTTAGTTAAAGTACAATTTAAAATACTAAAAAATAAAAACTTATATTTTCTTATGTTATCTAATTCTTTTAATTGCGCGTATAAAATTTTAAATAATAATAATATGTATTAGCAACTAAAAAAACATTGATTTTTTAGTAAAGTAAAATTTTTGATCAAATTTCAAGCGCTCAATCTTGCTCAAACATTTTTAGATGCGCAATTAAATTTCATCTCTGATTTTTTATTCTTTTAACATTTCAGAGCTTTATTTTCAAACTTTTGGAAAAAAAGGATTGTAATTTCTAAAAATGCAATGAAATTTAATTGCGATATTTTATAAAGAGAAGTTGTTTTTATTTTTGAAAAAAAATCTCGTAAAAAAGGAAAAAATTTTTTCATAATATCAAGATCTAGAATCTAACTTTGTCGAAACTCAGGAAGAACAAACAATAAAACTAAAGTTACAGATCGAATCAAAGTTCGAAATTCTAGTTCTGTGAGTTCAGAGTTTGATAAAGATGAACAAGATGGACTGTTTTTGACATCTTTTAAATTAGATATTAATAAGAAAATACAAGCGAAAAATAGTAAAGTGCTAAATTATTAATACAATTTAATTTTTTATACCTCTAATACTAGCTGACAAATAAGTTATTTAAAGATTTGCCACAAGACCAGTCGTTTCTACTCACGGATGGTCTCTAGCATTCGAAAAATGCCTAAAAAAAGAAAAGTAAAATTTAGTCAGAGTAGATGAGCTAATTAAATGGTCACAGCGTAAAAGAATGATCAAGAAGTACAATTTTGGAAAGCGTATTATCAAAAATCTTGGAACAGTTCTTGGAAAATGAATATTGAATATTGGTTTGGAGTGAATCAATGCATGTAATTAAAATTAATAATGAGATTTGGAAGTTAAGTATTTGCAGTAGTCAATATTGGAAAACATTTCATTTACAGGCATGTGATTGGTATTGGAAATGAATTAAATCTTTTTTAAAAATTTTCAGAAAAATTTTTTTCTCAAAAAACCTTAATTAAAAAAATTTGCATTTTCTAAAAAAAAAGATTGGAACCAACTTGGCAAACAAAATGATTTACATAAGACATAAAAAAGTTCCAACCTAATTACTTAAATGATTCAAATAAAAATATGATTTTCTCCAAATAATTTTTTTTAATTTTTCTGGTGCTTTTGATATTAAATTTTTTGTAAAAAATTCAACTTTTTTAGTAATTGATTAACTTCATAATTAATTAAATAAAAAATTTTACTTACAAGTAGTTATTGAGATATTCGAAGGATTCAAATTGAGAAAATGACGAAACTTTATCAGAATCAACTG
Organism: Brachionus rotundiformis; assembly: GCA_016802295.1. Lineage (NCBI taxonomy): Eukaryota > Metazoa > Rotifera > Eurotatoria > Ploima > Brachionidae > Brachionus > Brachionus rotundiformis. The sequence continues at coordinate 69,697 of JAESIW010000180.1, forward strand.
AATTTTCTTTATTTTTATCCTTTACTTTTATTTGACAATGTGACATTATTATCTTTAAAAATAAAAATAAAATTAAAAAAAAATTCAAACCACTCACCATAATCGATTCTTTATACGACTTTTGCTCAATCATCAAACTAATGAGTAACTTGAGTCCTTAAAAAATTTTAACTTTAGTTTAACAAACATATTAAATGCTGATTAGGTGCTCGGTAATTTAAAACAAAATTTATTAAAATAATACTTTGTTTTTGACCATAGATCTAATTATTTTATTATATACACATACACATAATTGATAGATTTGATAGAAGGATAATACTGATTAATAAACTAAATTAAAATTGGTTTTACCAGGTGCATTTTTAAGCCCGATAAAAGTTGACCAAGGAAATGAATTTTTTAGAAAAAAAAAATTAAAAAAATAATTTTTATTCTTTTTTCTGCCTATTTTTTAAAAAGTTAATTTTGTGCTTTTGGTGCTACTTTTTTTACAATTTATTTGTAACCTCGATTGTCCAATCTAATTTTTTTAAAGCCAAAAAATGGTATTCTTTATTAATTGTGTAATTTTTGATTAGAAAATATTAAGTTTAGTATTCTTGTTATTTCTATATAAAAAAGAATATCTTAAATAACCATGATCTCCAAGCTGAATATGTGTTTAAGGCTACCTGTTTAAAACTTAATTTTTTTTTAAATTTAACTAAATAAAGGTAAAAATTAGCCTTTAGAATTAAATTCATCAATAATATGAATGTTTTCTAAATATTTTAGTTGGTCAAGTCGATCTGGTAAAAAAATTTTCCTACTTTCAATTTTGGCCTCAGCACCAAATTTTTTTACATCATTCTTAAGGACATAAATTTTTTTATTTTTGTCACCATCGCCATTCAGTTCGCTCATCAACTGTTCAAAATAATTTTCATACACATCCAAATGTTGAGCCACATCGACGTATTTCAAAAGCATTAACTTTGCCAAAATGAGTCTTCTCAAGTCCTTTCTGTCCTCTAAAAGTTTAATTCTTTCCAAGTGTAGCTGAATGTTCTTTGGATCGCATTGGATGGCGTTGTTGTAGCAGAACAAAATAAGTTCCACATCACCTTCAATTACAGCCTGCTGAATCAACTGGATCCATTCATCAGGATCTTTGTTCAATTGGGCAGCGATTAGACCAACTCTAAGAGCTTTGTCATTCTGTCCCATTTCACTGTAAAGCAGAGCAAGTAACTGAAATGGCTCAGAGGCCTTTGGCGCGTACTTAATCACTTCCAAGCAAGCGTCAATCGCTTTATTAGTGTCTCCACGCGCATAAGCCAAATTTGCCTCACCCATAAGGCCCTGAATTTCGATAGGCAATACTCTGTTTCTTCTACGCTTGGCTCGTAGTTCTGTAGGATCTTCAGCATCGTCTTTTTTGCGCTTGACAATTGGCTTTTTTGCCAAGTCCGAATTTGTATCAGCTTCACCATCTTTAAAGCCTGCTATTTGATGGTCTTTTAAAAATTTGTCAAAATTAAGGGTCTCAATGTCAAAGTCGTTCCATTGGCTAGTGTCATCAAAGTCCTCTATAAAGTCCTCAATATTCGATGAATTGAGTTCATTGTTTTTCTTTTTTGGCTTTTGGGGAGACGATTCAGATTGGTTTGATGCAGATGGAGCAGAAGTGGTGGCTGTTACTTCAACATTGACCACCGAGTCAAGTAGACTCGATTGATTGAGCATGAGCTCGTTTTTAAAATGCTGATTTTCTATCAGATTTTCATATTCTTGAAATGTTATTTCTCCTTTAAGATAGGAGACGGTCAGCGCATCTATTGATGTGGATATTGGAACCGACACTGTGGTCGGATTTGAAAAAATGTCCACTCGAGACTCCTCATGGGACATGTTTTTATTTAAAAAACTTATTTATATTTTGAAATTTTTATAATAATAATTTAAATTTTTATAAAGATAGAAAATAAGTGTCAAATTTAAGTTGACTTTTTAATTTCAGTCTTAGATTTATTTATTTATAAAAAAATTTTAAGAGGTTTTTTATTTTTTAATATTTTTTATGTTAAAATAATAATTGTAAAGTATTTTGTCATGATTAAAATTGATTTTCACCACTCATTAATAAATAAATAACATTTTAAATATAACAATTTTCAAATATTTGAAATAAAAATAATTTTATGAGAAAAATACCCTAATTACAGAAAGTTTTAAGTGAATGTCCAAAACGATTCATTAAAATAACCACAACACCATTAGTCCATCCGAAGCCTTCTTGTACCACATACTCTCCCCCATGTCCAAATTTACCTTCCTCATTGGCATTATACTTTTCATAAAAATTCGATGTCTTCTTCCATCCACAATAAACTGTATTTACAAATCTCTGAGCTATATTCAAGCCCTGGGAAACTCGATTGCTTCTTATCAAATACTCTACTGTCCAGTGATGGTACGGAGCCCACACATTCGGAAAATCCCACTGCTGATGGGTGTTTATGTTCGATGCCGGAATGCCGGACACATAATCAAACAAAATGCTCTTGTACCTTTTGAGCACAAGCTCATCGTCAACAGGAGGCGTCACATTGAACCACAGAGGTGCCAAATCAGTTATGTACAAATACTTAGTCTGAACCATGTCTTTTTCATAGTTGTAATCACCATAAGCATTCACCACCGGGTCCCAGAACACACTGTTTATCGCTCTGTGTCTCATCTCTGCCAGATCTCTATACTTCTGTGCCTTTTGCTTATTGCCCAAAACAGAGTGAAACTCTTCCATTATTCTCTCATTTCTGTACAAAATTGAATTCAAGTCAACAGGCACTATTTTGTCTATGAATATAGTCCTTATGTCCATGGGGTCTTCGAACCATCTAGAACTAAAATCCCAGCCAGATTCGGCCGCACTCATCACATTCGAGTAGTATTTACTCGCATTGCCAGACTCTTCGCCATTTATAAAGTCTTCTTTGTAGCTCTCCGGTCTAGGCCTATCAGATACCACTCTGTACTGGTTCAGAGTAAACTTTTCACCATTCTTTACCACTTCTAAAGATTTATACTTCATCCAAAACTCGTATTCCTTTTCCAATAGGTCAATATAACTCTCTAAAAAATCTAAATCATTGGAATGTCTATAATAGGCGTAAGCCATTTGAATTAACAATGGTGGCTGACTTCTATTAAGATAATAAATTTGAGCACCATTTGGAACAAAACCGTTCAACTGAAGAATATCAAAAAAATTGAGCAAAATTCCTTTCACTGTCTCTGTCATATCGCTTATTAAAAGGGCCTCAACTATCCAATAGGTGTCCCAATAGTAGTATTCAATGAATCTTCCACCTGGTACAATGAACGCATTTTGAGACAAAAATGCGCTTGTCTTGCACCTAGAGCATAGATTTGAGCCATCAAATTTTTTTGCCAAATTTCTCCATCTTGAATGCAAACTATTTGCCAAGTGTCTCAGATTAAAGTTTTTAATACGCGACAAAAATGCCGGTTTCTGACCCCAGTCAGCTAATTCAGCAGGGACAATATCACTACCTGATGGAAGAAAGTTCTCATCTACAAACTGCTTCAGCAGAGTTAGGTTAGTTCGGTTGATATGGGAAAATTTATGCAATACATCAACCTCACTGTACCGAGTTGGCATGTCAACAAAAGTTTTTGAGTCTGAGAACATGCGACTCATTTGAACTGTGTGCAGCAGTTCGCCATGGCAGAATATCTTTGACAAACACCTGCCAATATTAATCAATTGAAAATAACAAATATTAATATTAATTATTAAAATAAAAAATTTTATTCCAAATTTCATAATTTCCAAGCGATTAAAATTGAATTTTTGGTTCTTTTTAAAATAAATTTTTATCTAATTTTAGTTTTTTTAATTTCGCACCTGTAAGCTATATCTAGACTCGCTAAACAAAGAACCCATTTGACGTTTCAACCGAAATGTGAAGAATATATTATGATTAAGACATAAATAGAAGCATATAAAGAGAAAATAATTATTATTTTTATTGAATAATTTATTTAAATTTTGAATTAAATTTTTTTAAAAGAAAAAAATGATCTCATAAAATGAGCAAGGCCGAAAAGAGTTCGAGGCGACATGGGCCCCGCAATCCAGAGCCTAGTCAGAGCCTGGTACAATCCATCCGCCAATCCATTGTGTTTAACCTTTTTATCATTATCATTATCTCGATTCTGACAAACAGTATTTACTACAACTTTGTGCTCAATCGGAGCGAGCTCTCCATATTCCATGTTAATAGACTTTCATGGACGACCAAGTCCAAGCCGAGTCTCAAATCGCTGATTACCTGGTCGCCAGCTTCTAATTATCTAGAACAGTCCACAAAACTTAAAATAAAGTCCTATGAGCATGTTTTCTTTGCATCCATGGACCAAAGTGATCCTAAAGATGAATCTGTTCTTAACGAACCAATTTTACAAAAAGATAAAGCATCTGGTAAATATATTTTTTATTTAATTTGCCATAAAATATTTTTTTTTTGTTTATCAAAGAATAAAAATTTTTCCAAAAATTCAAAAATGTAATTAATATTATTTTTAAAGTCAGATTTAATCTTTATTGGGCCAATTTAAAATTAAAAATGAACCTTTGATAAAATTTGGCAAAATAAAACAGAACAAAATATGAATAAATCTAGTAACTTTTAAGTAGAATAGTTGGAGACTTTGAAAACAATGTTGCACCATTTTCCATTCATTTTTTTTTGACATTTTGTTCTGTTTCATTGTGCCAAATTTTATAAAATCATTAAAATTTTAAATATATATAAATTGTAATTTAAATATTTCACAATTTTATTATTTTTTAAAAAATCTCATTTTATTGGAGTTTATAATAAGATAGGCAAGTATCGATTAATTGAAGATAAAAAATTGTCCATAGTTTTGTTAATTTGGTACAGAAGTATAAAATTGGTACAGGTGTATAAATACAACATGGTGCAACATACGAAGTTTCTCAGTTGACCAAGTCTACTAATTGTGAGTCAAAACTCGTCAAAAAGCACCTCGTTTATACTTCTGTACCAAATTAACTAAACTATTAGACTGTGATTTTTTAATCGAAGAAATCTGAATTCCTCCGCTATATTTAGAATGGAAAATTCAACTCCTTCCAGTTTTCAAATTTTCCAATATAAATTATTTACTAAATCAAGTATTTGATTCAGGAATAAATTTTTTTGTTCAATGTCACAAAATTAGATAACAAAGTTTTTAGATTGGTATCTATTTAGTATAAAATAATTTTTTTCAGTTTCAGTAAAATATTCTTAACTAATTTTTTAGGGCATGTATTTTACGTGATAGTAAATTAATTTTCTGCTACTAAAAAAAATGACATTAATTTTATTTTTATTTCTTTATTTTTATGCTATTAAAAAAATTAATTGATACAAATTATAAGAAAATGATATTAATTTTTATTGATGATAATAACAAAAAAAGGAAAAAATTAATTTTCTTAGATCTATTTCTCGCAGGCTTACTTTGATCACTCATTTGGTTTTTGCGAGGTCTACCTCTCGGACGTTTAGCTGGGAAATTTTCTACTAAATTCAACACACTTGGCTCTGATTCGAATACACAATGAACGATATTTAGCTGTTCATTTGTTTCTTCATTTGACGTCATTGGCGCTACAACTTGCTCTCGTAAATTTTGACCATTCTCAGTCGCAGGTTCTTGTTCATCTTCGAATTCAATAATGAACCAAAGTTCGTCTTCGGCCACCTCATTTTCTTAATGACTTTGAGTTTCGATCGGCTGTTGGTTAAGAGCATCTTTATTCTTCGCAGGCCTTCCTTTCTTTCTTTTTTCACCCAGTGGCACATCTTTTGCGCTCTCGTGCCATGGCATACCTCTATCGCGACAAAGAATAGTTACTATATGTTTGCACATATAGTTTTTTTCCAAAAGGGACAAGTACACGTACTCTTTCTCAACTGCTTAATTAGTTCAATCAAATGTTTGAGTATATAAACACATTTATATAGTTGTTAATTAATATTTATTTGATTAATTATTTAGTATCACATAAACAAAATAATTATCATTTTAAATTTATTTTTGGTATCTTAAGTATGAATTTTAGTATCATTTTTAATTTTTTTTTTGTAGCAGAAAAATAAATTTAGTATCAGTATAAAATATAAGACATTTTTTAGTATCAATATCATCAAAATATTTATATATTTACAAAATTCTTTAAAATTTTAAAATTTGTATTAATTATATAAGTTTATATTTTATTAGTAGAAAAAAAAAATTTTAAATTTTGATTAAGAAAAATATTTTTTTGCTCAATGTCACAACAATTAATGTCTTTTATTCCAAATTAGATGAAGACATATCTAATGAAATTAAAATGGCCTTGGCTGTGGCAAAAAGACTGGTTATTACAGAAAAATTGGACAAAGCGGGAAAAATTTACAGACGCTTGTTGGAACTGGACCCACGCAATGTTGACGTTCTCTTCTCTTATGGTGAATATCTCGAAAAGCACCAAAAAGATGTGGTTGCAGCTGAGCACTTTTACTCCAGGGTTGTTAGCCTAGAGCCAAATAACAACCAGGCTAATTTAAACTTGAAAAGAGCCTTACCATTGGTAACAAAAAAAGATCGTCAAATGCTGGACAATTTGGACAAGCTGCTTAGAAGTTTTTATGAAATTCCAGCAGGGAATAGCGCCTTTAAAAGAGCAAAACGCGAGGCCTATTTCATGCATATATACCACTCGAATGCAATCGAGGGCAATACTCTCAATTTGCAGCAGACCAGGCACATAGTTGAAAATCGGATGGCTGTCGGAGGCAAGAGCCTTCACGAGCAAAATGAAGTATTAGGCCTGGACGCTGCCATGCGGTTCTTAAACGAGACTCTTTTGTATCGACCACTAGGTCATTTTAAGATCGAAGACATTTTGGACATACACAGAAGGATTTTGGGCTTTTGTGATCCAATAGAGTCTGGCAAGTTCCGCAAGCACCAGGTTTTTGTTGGACACTTTACACCACCGAGTCCGGATCATGTTGATCACTTAATGCAGGAATTTATTGAGTGGCTCAATTCAAATGAGTTGCTTACAGAGGCCCATCCGGTTCAAATAGCCGCCATGGCTCACTACAAATTTGTCTACATACATCCATTTTATGATGGTAATGGGCGCACTGCAAGGCTCATTATGAACTTGTTGCTAATGAAGTTCGGCTATCCGCCGATTATAATCAAAAAAGAAGACAGACTGGATTATTATGAGAAGCTAGAAATGGCCAATCAAGGTGACATAAAGCCTTTTATACGCTTTGTGGCAATGTGTACACACAAAACTTTGCTGGAGTACATACGTTTGTGTAATAACTCGCATATTTTGAGTGTAGATGACCAAGAAAAGATGTTTCGCCGAGATATTATTTTAAATGATATTTTATATAGTGATGAGAACACTGGTGAGGTGAATTATGCACCATTGGGTGATTGATATATACACAATAAATATAGATAAAAATGATAACATTTTTATTTGTTAAATAATAAGAGTTCAAAGTGTTTTTATATTTGTGAACAGTCTGTCAGGGGTTTATCCAGTGATTTGATTTTCATAAAAATTAATAAAATATTTTAGTTTTTTAAATTCTTTTATAAATTAAAAATTTGTTTGATTTTAATTTAAAAATTGATCTATTAATAAAATTTTGGTCTTTTTGTTAAAAAAACTGACAGTGAATTTAAAACTACCTATTAGGAAGATGATTTTTCAGATGCTAACTCTTTTTCCAAACAAATGACCACCAAAAGAATATGTAAGCTTCTACAAGTTGATGGTCAACTCAGAACCATTAAGCCAATACATCAAGTATTAAGCAAAAGACAATGCTGATTTTGATATGAACTCTGAATAAAAGAAAAATTTATACCAAAGAGAAATCTTAAGAGCGACGGACAACCAACAGTAAAATGGAGATCAACAATCACCAAAGAGTTGAAAGGAGGATCAGAGCGAAGCAAAGGTAAAAACAGAATATTCAAAAAATTAACCATCTACAGGCTAGTGGAAAAATTTTTTTTGATCAGTACTAAAATATCATAACTTCCTATAATAACTTAAGCTAAAGTACAAATTTTAGCGATTAATTTTTTACCCAAAAAACAAATTCGGATCGAGGGATTTTAAGAGCCTTTATAGAATTTATCAGTTGGTTTTAGACTAAAGAAAAAATTAACAATTCATAGTTAGTAAATTTTGGAAATCTCTATTTGCCAAAGCAAAAGTTTAAATTATAAAATTAAACAGATAAGCAGAGTTGGTCAAAAAGTAAAAGTCAAATTTGAATGAAAGATTATTTAAAAAAAAATTGCTTATTTATTTACTCTTTATAATTGAACATTTATCATTTATTTAAATCAGTAATTATTCTTTACTCATCGAATAATTTTTTAAATTACATTATTAAATGCAATGGTAAATAAGTGAAATGAAAAGATCCAACATCAAAATAGTTCTGAGGTACATCAAGAAATTTACCAAGTTCACATATGGACATCTTGATGGCCTCATTATAGGGCATATGGACAAGGAGACGCTCCACTCCTTCGTCCGGACGCCACTGGGCAAACTTAAGAACGCAGGGTGGGTTGTTAATACCAAGAAGTCCGTTTTAAAACCGATAAGGAGGATAAGGTTCTTAGGAGCCGATTGGGACGGTTTAGGAATAGCTAGGTTTCCTGAAGCAATTAAGTTCGTTAGGGAAGTATCTCAAGCCCTTTTATTATCCGACCCAAAAGGCAGGATGCTTCAGAGAGTGAGAGGTTACCTTAATTACTATCTTTCATTTGCGGGTAGACCATCGCCAATTATTAACACGTTCCTAAAGATGACCCCAATCACCCGAAGAGGGTACTGGTGGTTCATGGATGTCCTTCTAAAGATAGATAGGTAAGACAAGATATAGGGAACCTAGAGACATCTGGTATACAGACGCAATTCGAACAAATACAAACGATACCAGATGCGTATCGTAAGCGTACACTGGAAGTCGAGACGGGATATCTCACTTCCTGCTTCCACAGAAGCGATCTTCGAAGCGATCACACAGAAGGTATCCCAAGAACAAACATCTGCATGTGGATAATATGGCAGTGCTGGGTTTATGGAAGAGAGGACGAGCAAAATGGCTAAGGTTCGCCTCAAGCTCATCACTGAGATGAGGCGCAGTGCCACCGGTCAGCCAAAGATTTCAGAAAATGTGAAATTTCATCCAAAACTTCCAATGCAAAAATAAAAAAAATTGTAACAAACCCTACGTATCACTTGATCATCACCTTTTCAACTGATGCTCAATGATAAGTAAGAGTTAATATACTTGTCACATATCTCAGAAGATAGACGCTTCTAGATGCTGATATAAACAATGTATAATAGCTCACATGTTGTCTTAATTATAAACTCATGGGTATAAATAACGATTCCATTCTCAGTGCTAGGGAGATATATATTTGAGCAATAACACCTACTATATAAATGTTAGAGCTCAAAGATCATTTAATAAACTATTCAAAAGTAAACTTGTTTTATCATTCATTAACACGCCTTAAGAATTTTATATCGTTGGTTCTAAATGTCCAAAACTCGTTTTATAAATGAAACAAAGTGAAAAAAATTTTGTTAAGCCTACTGCGGAAGTCTGCAAAATTGCACCTTATTTAAAAGTATTAAAAATAAAAGACAATTAGTTTGCACAGATTTTGCAGACTTCCGCAGTAAGTTGAACAGTAAGAGTTTTAATGCGGGACTATCCTATTTGAGAAAAAGGTATGTCTGGCACTAACCGCAGCTGCAAAATCGTTTCTAATTTTAGCAGGGAAACTTTCTCTCTGAGCTCTGATACTATTCCTTCTTAACGCCGCAGCAGGACCATTGTATTCTGATCTATTTCTGATCCAATCTCTGACCAGGTCCACTTTTTCTAAACCATTGACTAATTTGTACATTTCAATCAAGTCTCCTCTCACTCTCCTTTCACTAAGCCTTGTCAAACCCAGCTTAACCAACCTCATTTCATACGACATATTTTTTAGATGCACAGGTATTTTTGTCGCCTTCTCTTGTATCCTCTCTAATTCATTCACATCCTTTTTCATACTTGGATTCCAAACCTGTACTGCGTAGTCTAGATGGGGTCTCACCATTGATGTATACAAACTTAACCACAACCTTTCATCTCTACTTGTAAACGTTCGCTTTAACACAAGCATTTTTTACTTGGCGGGTCCACTTTAAATCTGATGTGACCATCACTCCTAGATCCCTCTCACACTCCGTGGTCATTAATATAACATTTGAATAATTAATTTCTCTATTTAAAAATTTGCACGTGCTCATGGTTTAGAAACTCACTTGCTGGATAAACGTGACCAAAGATTACGTAAGCCAATAGCCATCGCAGTCAAAGCATTCTTTAGCAGTGCTTATTTTAAATATAAGCAAGTCGATGATGCAAAATTATATAACCACTTGAACTGATAAAAAAATTTTGTTGATACAGAATTTGGCAATTTTATTTTTGGTTATATTTTAATAAAAATACTAAATTTTTTAATTAATTTTTGTGAATAAAGTCGTTCAAACTAACAAATTTTTCATACACATATTTTTAAAAACTATCTATCTAAGCTATAGTTTCGAGAGCTAGGTTCTGGGATATAATCTTTTATAATTAATCACCTGTTAGTCTAATTAGAAAGACTCAAACACTAAAATTTAAAAAAGAATAACATTAAATTTTTTATTTCAAGATAATCTAAAAATTGGAAAAAAACATGTGCAACAAAACAAACACCAATAAATAACAAACTCTAAAATCAAAATCTTTAAGTGTATACAAATTAAAAAAATTATTTTAAAAGAGAATTTAAAAGTAATCTAAATAGATATAACCTTTTGAAAAGGTTTTTTTTAATTTTAAATTAAAGAAGATAAAATAATGCCGCTATTTCGCTAATTTTTTTTATAATTTTTTTAAAATGAATTTAAACAAAAAAATTAGATAAATTTGTATAAATTCAATAATCAAATAATTATAGACCTTATACAAAAGTTCTTAGATAGGATTTATTTTCAAACAATCGAAAAATCAATTTTTCAAACCCCTTGGATAAATATTTGTCAAGAGTAGATAATATTTTTACATTTTTTTCTAGTTATCAGATAATTTTATTTAATGAGAAAAAATTTTCAATTAATTTCAGAATCTTATTTTTGATACTCAGACTTGTTTAGCCTTGATAAATAAATTAAGTGTTTGGAGTGCCTAGAAAAAACTGTATGGAAAAGGCTATTTTAATAATTTAAAAATGTCAAAAAATTAAAATAAATAAAATCTTTTGTCTAATAAAAACACCTTCCTCTGGCATTTAAGGTCTAGATTAGATAACATATTAAATTATAAAATTCTATCCAAAACAAAAAATACTTTTTAATTTTAGCAAAAACAAATAATAACGAAACAGTAAAACAAGATTTGAAAATTTTCATAAAAAAAAGTATTTTATTTGATCAAAGTGCTTTTTTTTATAAGTTAAATCAGAAATATTAAAAGATAATAAATAAAAATATTAAACATTCCAAATAGATCAAAGATCTGGCCTTACTTTTCTTAAACTAAAAACTAAACTAAAAACCTCACAACTTTGTATCTCAGAATTTGTTTATTTTTACCAACATAAAAAGATTAAATAAGTGAACAATATCGACTTCTAATTTTAGCCCATAGGAATACAAGACAAGTCAAAAATGTCACGAAATATTTAGGTAATGGCCCATTTTGATACATTTTATTAGAATAAAATAGAAAATTTTATCAAAATTTATCAACTCTGGCAATTCTTGTTGGTACATAGTGCAATAAAATTACTGCTGATATTTACCTAAAAATATAAAATGTTATACAGTGTTTAGATAAGATTACGCCTTTCTAAATTTTATTAGTTTTTACAAGACTTTAAATTTATTATCTAAATTTAAGAAAATTAATTGAACAATTATGAAAGCAATCTTGTTAATTTTGCTTGGCATTTATGTTCATTCAGCACATGGTGCCGCTCGGTCGAAAGCTATTGGTCTTTGTACATCCAACATTTACTGCATTGGCGATGTCTTGCATACCATTCAACTGGCAGGTTTGTTTCAGGACTCGAAGACCTTTGTTGACATGCCATCTAAGTTCAATGAGGCCAATATCTTGGACAAATTTTTGAAATTAAGCTCAAAAAATAGAACTGTGTTGAAAAAATTTGTAGAGGAGAATTTTTATGAAAATGGACACGAAGTTGTCGAAATGGATCCTCTTGATTGGACTTCCAAGCCCAGCTATACTGAAAAAATAAAAGACAAAACATTGCGTAATTTTTCCATTGATCTTAATCTAAAGTGGAAAAATTTGCTTAAAATGTTTGATCGATCCAGAATATGTGCTGAATGTGAATCGAGTGCCATTCTTACCAACAATTCATTCATTGTGCCAGGTGGAAGATTTAATGAATATTATTATTGGGACAGTTATTGGGTCATAGAGGCTTTGCTAATCAGTGGAATGACCAATACTGCTAAGGGAATGATTTTGAATTTTATAGACATACTAAAACTGAACGGTTTTGTTCCAAATGGAGCAAGAATTTATTATCTTAATAGAAGTCAGCCACCATTGTTAATTCAAATGGTTCATATTTATTACAAATACACAAATGATTTGGAACTATTGAGAGCTTACATTGATCTTTTAGACAATGAATACGAGTTCTGGATGAAGTATAAATCTTTAGAAGTGGTAAAGAATGGTGAAAAGTTTACTCTGAACCAGTACAGAGTGGTATCTGATAGGCCTAGACCGGAGAGCTACAAAGAAGACTTTATAAATGGCGAAGAGTCTGGCAATGCGAGTAAATACTACTCGAATGTGATGAGTGCGGCCGAATCTGGTTGGGATTTTAGTTCTAGATGGTTCGAAGATCCCATGGACATTAGGACTATATTCATAGACAAAATAGTGCCTGTTGACTTGAATTCAATTTTGTACAGAAATGAGAGAATAATGGAAGAGTTTCACTCTGTTTTGGGCAATAAGCAAAAGGCACAGAAGTATGGAGATCTGGCAGAGATGAGACACAGAGCGATAAACAGTGTGTTCTGGGACCCAGTGGTGAATAGTTATGGTGATTACAACTATGAAAAAGACATGGTCCAGACTAAGTATTTGTACATAACTGATTTGGCACCTCTGTGGTTCAATGTGACACCTCCAGTTGACGATGAGCTTGTGCTCAAAAGGTACAAGAGCATTTTGTTTGATTATGTGTCCGGCATTCCGGCATCGAACATAAACACCCATCAGCAGTGGGATTTTCCGAATGTGTGGGCTCCGTACCATCACTGGACAGTAGAGTATTTGATAAGAAGCAATCGAATTTCCCAGGGCTTGAATATAGCTCAGAGATTTGTAAATACAGTTTATTGTGGATGGAAGAAGACAATGAATATCTACGAAAAATATGATGCCGAACGACTAGGTGAGTATGGTCAAGGTGGCGAGTATGTAGTTCAAGAAGGCTTTGGATGGACTAATGGTGTTGCTATAAGTTTTTTAAATCATTTTTCAGATGATTTGTTTCCTACTTGTGACACAAAACCTGGAAATTCATCAGTAAAAATATATGGAAATTATGTTTGGATATTTTTTTTAGGATTATTTTACTTTAATAAATTTTAAATATTAGTGATTTTGATATTTAAAATTTTTTAAATTTAGACAATAATTTAGCTAATTTAAAAGTTTCATTATCATATTTCATTATTTTGTTTAGAATATTTAATTTTAGAATTTATGAAATTTTCACCATTTTGAGTAGTTCAATTTTAAATTTAAAATATGTCTACTGGAAATATGTTTGACCAAGTTGACAGTTTTAATGTGTAAACTTAAATTTTTTCCCTTATTCTAAAAACTATAGGAAATTTTTTAATAAAATAAATTCATTCTGGAATTTTTATTTTGTTCTTCTTTAAAAAAAAATTAATTTAATTTAATAACTAGTATATTCAGTGATAATTAATTCAAAGAAATAATTTCTAAACACTTTAAACAAACAATGATAAGGTATGTTATCAAAAGTTGTTTAAAGAATCTTTTCAAACTTTTTCGTAGATTTAATAAGCTTTCGAAATATTTTATCTATTATTTAATTTCTAAAAAAAAAACCTGACAATTAATTTCCCGTTTTAATTTTTATCTATTTTAAATTTACAGTGTAAGTTATATAAAGCAATGTTGACTTATCCCTAAATTCCCTGTTATTAAAGCGATAGAATTTGAAGGGAAAAATCGAATTGTAAAAAAATAACTGGCTTTTCTTAAATAAATTAAGAGATAATTAAATATAAAAATTATATTTTTAAATTAATTTTGAAAACCAAATTCATAGAAAAAACTGGATGATTTGGACATTTTGATTCATTTGGCGTCAAGTTTCCGTATTTTTTCATTTTAAATGAACAACTATTTAAATAATTCATGATTTTATCTTTATCATTTATAAATAAATTTCTAAAAATTCTTTTTATCATTAATAATCTCTTTTCTAATATTTAAATAACAAATAATTTTTTTATCATTTATTTTTAATTTTAAATTTAAAAATTTTATTAATATATTTAAAATAATTTATTTAGATAAATAAATTATCTAACTAAAATCTTTGGAAACACATTTAAATTAGTACTAAAATCTTTTTATTGATAGTTTACAGTTTCTTTAGATGATCAAATGCATTTCTTGACAAGTTTGGTTCACCTTAGGAGCCAAAGAGATTACCTTTGTTTCATAAAAAAATCATTTTGAATCCAAAATTTTATTTTTTGATTTACTTTGGCAAATTTTTGAATGAAATCATTGTTGCGGTTGTTTAGCAAAAACTCGTATACCAACGCCTCAGTGTAGTACACACCTAGGTCTTTAATTGCTTCAGGCTGTTCCAAATTTCTTCTAAATGCTTTGAAAATTATTAATTTAAAACAATTTTGATCAAAAAAATCATACAAAAAATACACAAAAAAATTGGAATGAGCAGAGCAAACTCTTGATCCAAAAGGCCCAAATTGTTTATACTCCAGTAAAATTCAAACATTACATCTCTTACCAGTGGACTGGTCATCAAACCAAACAATTCACTATTAAGAACTAATTTATCATTCAAGATGAAAAAAAAGTATTCATCTTTGAAAATTTTTGCTGTTCGAATGACCAATGCCGAGAAAAAGCTCTCACTGATCATAATTCCGAGATCGTGCTTGGACATTTTCTGAAATCCGGGCAATTCATGTACAAATTGAAACATGGAACCGGCATGTTTGGTTAAATCAGCTAAAAATATTGTCCTCAATTCATTTATTATTTTTTTATCCCTCTGAACCAATTGGTAGTCTGGAAACAATATAGAACTACTATCTAAACATGTATCATGTTCTTTAAAAATTTGGTAAGCTTTATTTCTTAAAAGACTGAGAATGATCAATTTATTGTGTGTAGAAAAATTGAAAGACTCTTTTAATTTTGGCAAAATTTGAATTGTGGAAAGCTTGAACTGATCTAATTTGGTCAAGCTAAGAAAATATTCGAGATTTTGAAACGCTATTTTGTCATTATGATTAGTTTTAATTTTGGGCTTAATTTGCTTTAAACGATTAGGGATCCGGCCGATCCGAACTTCTAGCACTGACATGCCAGAGCTGATGCAGAGCTTCCACCGGCAGAATTTACACTTTTTCCTCTCTCTGGGATGTATTTTACATTTTCTGTTTCCCTTACAAATGTAATTTTTGTGCCTTAACAAGCTGCGTTTAAAAAACCCCTTGGAAAAATTAATAATAGCCATTTAATTATTAAATTATTTTTTATTACTTTACATCCTTCACAGGATGCGACACCGTAGTGAATTCCAGTTGCTTTGTCCTGGCAAATTTTGCACTCACCAAAGTTAAAAATTGCCTCATATTTTGAGTTATTGACTCTGTTTTTGTTCAAAAAGTTCTCATGGCATAATGCGGCAAATATCTTCTGCTCACTAAGAACCATTTTGTAAATCTTAAAACAATTTGAATTTTAATAGAATGGTTAATTATTATTAATAAACTGAAATTAATTTTAACTCATTTTGGAGGTATGTTGATCTTTTTAATAATTAATAACAATAGGAAAGTATAAAAAGTTTAAAAGAGCCGAAAATTAAATTAAACTGATTTGAAACATTTTTATTATTTCACATTTTTAATAAATTAGTAAAATAATGAAAAAATTTAAGTATAAACAAATTGCATAAATGAACTGTTTGTTTAACTGTTACTAATTTAAAAATTTCTAAGCAATAAATTTAACTTAGACAAACTTTTCACCAATTATCTTTCTAATATTAATTGATTATATTTTATTTAAAAGTTAAATTGTTGAAAATTTAAGTCACTGAGCAAAAGTTTTAGACCAGATGTTTGCCCACCAAGTTTAAACACATTGACTTCTGGAAAGCTTTTGATAAAATACACAAAGAAATCCTGCTGGCTTTTCTAAGATTTCATGGTTTGCCACAAAGAATAGATAACTATTCGAAGGTAGCTTAGAAACCAAGCATGCATATAAGACCTCGAAATAAATGGAGCCAACTAGATTCCCAAAAACAAACACCAAATAAACATCGAGTGTGTAAGGGTAATCACCATCTGTGGAGCAATGGGAACGCATAGAGATATGAAAAGACTTGCAAAAGCATAAGCACTGGAAACTGCATTTAGTTGTAATGAAAGAAATCCATTTACCAAAAATATGGGATCTAACAAGACCAATAATGGAAATCTAAAGAAATGACCCTATGCTCCACAAGAATTGAATTAGCAAACTTTTTTATTATTAAAATACATTTAAAATTATTAAATCATGGATAGATGAATTCTCTTAATGGTATTATGAATTAAATAAATGTATTAAATGCACCATAAAACCAATAGAGCAAAAATAGACTATCTTACCAAAGGAAAGAAATTATGTATCTCGAAAGAGCCGTCTTATTGAATTTAAATTTTACCTTGTAACTGTTGTTAAAATATCTTATAAGTTAAAATCAGTAATTAATTAATACTTTATTAAAGATTACGTCACGTGGACAAAGTTAAATAGAAAATGAGTAAATATAAAAGTTTGGTATAAAAATAAGTATTCGTTTTTTTTTTTTTGTTTACCTGTTACTAATTTTAAACCGAATATTTTGATGTTTTTCTAAATCAAAATGTGAGCCAAATTCATATTAAACAAATTACATTTTAATTTAAAAAAAAAACATAATTTTTTTAAAATATTTTTAGCATCTCAGTAAGTTTATTTTATAACTTATTTTTATTATTATTAATAAAAAAAATAAAAAGTAGTGCTCAAAAAACAATTAAAAAAAATGTCGTAATATAAATTCTAAAATAAATCTACAATAAATCAGCTAAATTTATACCATTTTTACTGTCTAGTTTTTGATAGGATTATGATAATATTTTAAAGATGATTATTAAATCAAGAAGATATAATCTTTAGAGCAGTAGATTAAAATTTATATATATTTTTAAAGCTATTTATACAAGTTTTAAGATTCCCAATAGACTAGTCCAAGGTTAAAGAGTTAATTTTAATTAAATTTCACCGGTTTCAGTTCCAAATGTCAGTTCTAGATCAAGCTTAACCTAGTAGATAAAATCAACTAAAATAGGCTAAAATTTAAATTAAAATTAAAAAATTAATTTTAGAATAAAGGTGTTTATTTGCAGCTGATTTTGTTTAGTCTTAGAAGCCTTATGAATACTTCTAAAAAATTAATCTATTGATTTAATTAAAATAAATTGATCTAAATTTTATTTTTTACTTACTCACCTTATGAGCTATATAAAATAATCAGGAAAAATCTCTCAAAAAAAAAAACGAAAATCAATAAAGCAAATGGCTTCTTATAAGTAAGCTTAAACTATGTCATCTACTCAATTAAATTTTAAGGCTTTTGATGGTTCAAAGTTTTTTATTAAGAGAAAAAATTCGACGAGGAAGGGATTCGAACCCTCGCGTGCAAAACACAATGGATTAGCAGTCCATCGCCTTAACCACTCGGCCACCTCGTCAATTAGTCTCTGTACCATTTATTTTAATTGTTCTATTTTGTATTATTTGGGTGAAAAAGATGCCACCATTAAAGGAAACAGCTAAATGGCAAAAAAACTATTTTCTTTACTGTAATAACAATATTAAAACAGAATAAGCTTAAGGTTACAAATTCGAATTTCCGAGAAGGAAAATATGGTAAAAACATAATGGACATGGGAAACTATAAGTGATAGACTGATTCGCACACGGCTAAAAGGGAAGCATTGTAACACATCCATCATACAATGCTATGCCCCAACGAACGAAGCAAGTGAAAAGGAAAAATCTATATTCTACGAACAGCTACAAGAAATTTTTGATAAGGTTCCTCGACATGACCACATGATAGTCATGGGCGACATGAATGCGAAAGTTGGAAGTGATAACTATGGGCCTGAAAAGTGCATGGGAACCCATGGTTGCGGAGAAAGAAATAATAATGGTGAAAGACTAGTAGATCTATGTATGACTAACAACCTCTGTATAGGTAGAACAATGTTTCAGCACAAAAATATACACAAATTGACACGGCTATCTCCAGATAAGAAAACTTTAAACCAAATTGATCATTTAATGATCAATAAAAGATGGAGGTCTTCCCTAAATGACACTAAAGTCTTTAGAGGAGCCGACATATATAGTGATCACTATCTGGTAGGAGCGTGTATAAAGCTGAAACTGAGTAAAGCCTATCAGAAAAATACAGAAAAGAAATACGATGTTGGACGTCTAGCTGATCCCAAAAGTAAAACAGAATACAGCACAAAGCTTAGAAAGAACCTTCAAAAACTTGAACACCAAGAGTGCTAGCGAAGCCAGCTCAAAAGGGGAACTGCATAAGCTACACAAGTTCAATATGTAAGTAAGTAAGCAAGGCGTTCTGCAGCATAATACTGGAAAGAATCAGCAAGTCCTTGGATGTTATACTTAGAGAAGAACAAGCAGGTTTTAGGCGAGCGAGAGGATGCATAGACCAGATATTTACACTTAGGAACATCAAAGAACAAAGTCTGGAATGAAATAGCGCCCTGTATCTAAACTTCATTGACTTCAAGAAAGCCTTTGATAGCATACACAGAGAAACCTTGTGGGCTATATTAAGATCATATGGCCTACCACAGAAGATAGTTAACTTGATAAAACTCTTCTACGAGAATTTCGAGTGTAGCGTGATTCTGGAAAGAGGAAAATCTGAGAGTTTCAAAGTGTGTACAGGAATCAGGCAAGGGTTCGTTCTCTCTCCGACACTATTCCTAATATTGATTGACTATGTAATGAAGAAAACAATTGTTAGAGCGAGAAGCATTCAATGGGGATTAACTGCAAAACTATACAGAATGACAAAATCAGAGCCATTAAGTCAATGCATCATGAACAAAAGGCTTCGATGGCACGGGCATGTACTTAGAATTAAAGATACACGGATACCAAAAAGGGCCCTTCAATGGACACCTCAAGGGCGACGTGGAGGTCAACGATCACGAAAGAGCTCATCAAAATGGGAATGACATGGGGAGAAGCAAGGGTAAAGGCAAAAGATCGACTTGAGTGGAAATCAAAAGTAATGACCCTATGCTCCACAAGGAGTGAATAAGGAAAAAAAAAATAATGGACACTCGGATGAAAAAAGCATAATTGTTTGATTAAACAGGCTATTTAACACAATTAGGGATAAGCAAAAAGCCCAATAAATTTTAGAATCTCATTTAATACAAATGAGATTCTAAAATTTACTTAAGCTTGACATTTTGATGAAAAGCTTCAGCTTTTGAATATAGATAAAAAAGCTGTTCTCATCTTCGGATTCATTTACTAGATAATCACGACTAATTTAACTTTTTTTACTTTTATGTTTAAAATTTCCTGTAAATTTTTTATTTTCAATTTTTAATTGTCGATTCAATGTCACAAAGCATGCAGGCTGAAAAGAGGGTTTTCACCGCTCGGATAAGCCTGTAGGAGTAGCTTCCTAAATTATATCTTAAATAAAATAAAATAAATCTTCGGATTCATCATATGAGCCTTCTAAATTATTAATCATTGTCTAATTCAAAATCTTGATCAGAATCATAATCTTCAGAGTGATACCAAAATTGATTATCCAACATTTTTAGAACCTCAATGGCTCTGAACAAACCATTCAAATGGACAAAACAGTAGAACTCCTGTCGATCAAAGTGACTGTTTTGTTCGGAGCACAGAAGGAATCCTAAAAGGTCAATTAAGAGGTAACCGGCGACGTGGTTTGAGCACTATTTCGAATTAATGGAAACCACATGGACTAATTATTACATTGTGTTGACAACTATAATAATCAGCATATTCATCCATGGAAACTAAGAGGCAAAAAACGCTGGATAACCCAGACAGCACATTAGCAACTCAGACGTCTGAAATTGGACCACCAAATAACTGTAGCACGCCAACTACAAAGGGAGAAAGAATATAGACTTGACCCAAGTAGGACGAAGTTCGGCATGGAGACATGATGGACTGGATGATGGATTTGGGAATAGAAAAGACTAGGAGATGGTTAGAATGGAGGGCCTAAAATGACGAAACCTGGACGTGTTTCACTTTTAGGGGTGAAGACGTCTAAGAAAAGCGCAAACTAGTTTTGCTCTAATTATTGTTTTTATTCATTATATGTTTTCAAGTTTAGTTATTATTAGTTTTATTTAAGTTTATAGTTTTTTATTATATAAGCTTGTAGCTTTGGGTTTTGGATATATTGGACCATGTGTCCCAAAGTCAAAGTAAAATGGGAAAAGAAGATCAGTACTACCATTTTGCTTCAAAACAAGCGAATACAATAAGATTTATCATAATTATAAAAATCTGAATTTGAACAGTTCAAAAATTCTTATCAAATATATTTTTTTGTTAGGTTAATCATCTTTTAAAAATGGCACGGTATGATTTTCCATGATTTAACAAAATATTTAATCAAATGTTCAATTAGAATGATTATTATTTTGTTTGATTGAAATTTTAATTAATTTGCTATAATAATTGATTATTTTTTTGAATAGATTAATCTTTTTGACAATTCTTTGATTAAATATCTTGCCACAGTTAAAATGTCATTTAACAAATTCAAAATTTTACCAAAATGTAACTGAAATTAATTAAAATTTTGACTCGCATGAGCAAAGACTTTTAATTAGACTAACTGGCTTTGAAATTTTAAAATTTAATCTAAATATATTTTGCGCAAAATTGAATATCTAATCTGTTTAAATGAACATGATTTCCAGTTAGAATAAAATTTTTGTAAAAAATGAAATTTTTATTCGTATTTCTAAGTCTATGTAATTATCAATTAATTAATTGAACAAAAAAAATAAATATTTTACAACAATTATCTTTTATTTGTAGTAATTGGTATCACAAATGCAGCTAGGAATTGCTATACTTGTTCATCATGTTTACCATCAGATACAAACAAATCTGAATGCGCCTTGAATGCTGACACTTGTCGAGTGAGTTTTGGCTATTTTAAATAAGCTTTAGATTTTTTAAATTTAATATTATTATTAAATGTATTAATTTAGTTTTGGAATTATATAAATAATAATTTTTATTTGTTAAGCAAACTTCATTCAGGGTCAACGGAGTCAAATATGTTCAAAGATCATGTGAGTCATTGGCCATATGTGAAGCATACAAAATGAATCCAAACATTAATACAGCAATTACAGAGAATGGTGTTGTGTCAGATGTGGAAACAAGCTGTTGTAGTGATGATCTCTGCAATTCGGAAGAGAATATTGATTCGGTGCAAAGCTGTTATTATTGTGCTTATTGTTCTCCTCTTGACCGAACCACAGTGCCTTGTGGATCCAACTCTGACTCATGCCGAGTAATTTAAAATTGTCCAAGTGATTTTAGATTTTTTATTTTATGTTTTAGCAAACTTCATTTATATCAAATGGCGTGGCGTTTGTACAAAGAAGTTGCGAAACAACCGCACAATGTGAGCTTTATAAGGCGTTTCCACAGTCTGTCATCACCAAATTGGGTGTTTCTGGTGGAGTAGCCAGCAATATCGTGACATCATGCTGTACAGAAAATTTATGTAATTCTTCAAATAAATTTTATACAGAAAAAACAATTGTCTTGTCTATTATATTTGGAATTTTTTTTCTAAAAAAATAAATCACTATTTGTAGTATTTATGTTGTAAAATTTAATGTTTCTAAAAGTCATAATAAATATTTAACTATCGGACCGGACTGTTTCTGGTATTGATTTAAAAACAGAAAAATCCAATATAGAGTTAAATTAATTTCATTTTAAATTATAAATTGAAAATATTTAAAAAAAAACAAATTAAGTTTCCTGAAGCATATTTATTAGAAAAAATTAAAGTTAAATGATTTAAATCTGGCAACAAAAACAATTGGATTAATGCGATTGAAAGCGGCCGATTTTGATAAATGATTTCATGTATCTAATAGCAAAATAAATAAAAAACTATTTTGAAAAGAATATTAGGAATTGCAAAATAATGCTATTTTAAATAAGCTTTAAATCGTTAATTGGTCCGTTATCTTTTAAAAAAAATTAATTATTTTTTTTAAAAGTGAATTAATTTTTTTTGTCTAAATTGGAAATTATCCCTCTTTTAATCCAATTTCAATCAAAATTCTACATTAAAAAAAAGGGTAAAGGGTTCAAAGGGCCCAAAGTTTTTAAAAATCAATCTTCAATTTTAAAAAGCCACTCATTTAATAACTTATATTCTAGGTAATTTGTATATTATCAAGTCAATGTTTAATTCTAATCAAAAGATAATATAATAAAACATTCATTTTATTGAATTTTCACTTCATAAAATCTTAAAATTTTGCTGACTTATAAACTTTTGTTTAATAAATTCATAAATTTTCATCATATCTCTTGAAAAATCATCCGATCAGAATTAATTATGGCACATATGAATTAAGATAAAGTTCTCTCCAAACTGATATATCAAAGTGGTATTCGATTTTTCTTTCAAAAAGATTTCGAGAAAAATTTCTGGTCAGATTATGTACGACATCTGGGCGCAAGGGATGCGAAAAAAAGTCAAAGTCAAAAATTTTAAAATTTTAAATTGATTCATAAACTAGACTCTTTTCTGAATTCTTGGGGCGATCCTTTTTAGTTTTGTTTATATTAATTATACATATTAATTGCTTTCTTACATTTTCCTGTACCTTTATCTTTTACCAAATATTCAGAAGTAAGCTTTTTGTTTCATAAAAGCATTCTAAATCTTTAAAATTTTTTTTATTAGAATAAAATTTTGTTTCAATGGTGATGCAAATCAAAATTTCAAAAAAAATTTGTCTTATAAAGTTTTGAATTTGAGTCTTAATATTTGTGCACAATATTTTTAGTGAAAATTCCACAGAATTAATAAAAATCCCAAAAAAATTTTATTTTTCCTATTTAATCAATAAAAAAAAACATATTTAGTAAAAGAAAACTTAAAAAAAATCTACAAAAAAATTTAATTTTTTTTCTTAGTACAACCATTTGAGCAGTAAAAACCTCTCTTTGAATTTTGTGTTTGATAGTTTTACAATAACTATATTTTTGTGTTTTTAAGCTTTATTACTGATAAATGATAATTCAATGATAAATCAAGTTTCTACATAAAAATATTTAATAAGGTAATTAAATTTTAAATAGGCATTAATTATTTTAATTAGAAAATATGTAGTTTATAAACAAATATGGTTTCAAAGTCGGTTGACTTTTTAAATTCAAATAAGCAATTTAAAGGTATTGCGAAATTTGGTAGTAGAACAGAACAAACCAAAAAAAATCTTTTAGCTTTAAAGTAAAAAATTGGTTCTGTAAATCGAACATTCCTCAACATATTTAGATAACTTTATAAAAAATTAAATTTCACTATTTTTGAGCAAAGTTCTTTTTGCAGAGTTTTGGCATACCATCAGTAGACTTGGTGACTTGGTGAGTATGTTCTTGTTGCATTTAAAAGACCATTTTTTAATTTTACAAAAATTTAAACATTTAAGTTCAAGTTTAAGGTGGTGAACCGTGGGACCAACTATTCTTGTGTCAGTTTTCAGACATAAGACCTATGTCTTTTGTTCTGATATAAAAAATGCAAATAAACTCAATCACGTTTTACTTAATTTATTAGTGTGTTTTGCCTAATCAGTAGATTGAAGAATTTTTTTATTTCATTAAAAATAAAAAAAAATAATTTCTTTTTTGCTAAAATAAATTTTCAAAGCAATTTTTTTTTTATTTTTTAGCAAAAAATTGAAAAGATTTTAAATTTAAAATTCTTAGCAATATTTTATCATGTCTCTAGCTATAATTTAAAATTCTTAAATTAGAAAAAAAATACTAATTAATAATATAAAAATAATTTTATCAGTAGAATAAATTTTCGCTGCTCTATTTGTTGTTGTTTCTATGTAAATTTGGCTTGTGGCTGTACTATTATTATCTTGGGTTCCATTTTGAACCGTAGAATTTTGAATAATGCTGATATAATCTGTTTTTGCACTATTTTCATTGGGACCAGTTGTTGTCACTTGACTAATTTGGGTTATGTTTTGACCAGAAGTTAATCCACTTGAGCCTTCGGTTGCTGTCTCTTGGCTAATTTGGGTTGTATTTTGAGGAGAACTTTGTTCAGTTGAATTCTTGGTTACTGTCTCTTGGCTATTTTGGGTAATATTTTGTCCAGAAGTTTGTCCACTTGAGCTCTCGGTTACTGTCTCTTGGCTAATTTGGGTTAGATTTTGAGTTGGTCCTATAGTGGTATTTTCATCTTGGTTACTCGACATATTCAGAGTAATCAATGTACTATTATTTTCAAAAGTTGTCTCGACTGTACCAACATCAGTCGTTGTTTCAATAGCAACATTCCTAACCAATAGATCATTATCATTAAGCGTTGCCGAGATTAGAGACAATCCTGAAACTATTTCAATTCCTTCAGTGATATTTTGACCAAATTCTGTCATTTTTTCCGGATTTCCTGAATAATCAAAATTTACCATAACACTACCACTGTAAACAGAAATAGGTGTTTTTAATGTTAAACTGAATCTTTCCAAATAGCAATTATATATGGTACTTTTAATGTCTTCGACTAAATGTTTAAAGTTATTAAAATCGCCCTGGAATGTTAAATAAGATGATGGAATGGTGGTATTATCAAGATAAATTTGGCTTTTGCTAACTATAATTGCATTCGAGATACAAGAAAATGAATATTCATCATTTGAAGTCCTTATAGATATATTCAGTCTGTACATGCCTGTTTTGTTTATAGATAAATTTTCAAAATTTATCATACCATTGCTAAAGTATCCTGTAGAATTGTTGTCATTTAAGTATCCTTCCGGTTGGCATTTATTGTTTTGATGTATTCGAATCAAGGCTTGCCATGTGAGGTTTTTCCGATTCAAATTTCTTACTGGCAACATGGAGAATTTGTCAAGCACAGATAAGCTCAAGTTGAACAACTCGTTCTCAACCACGACAATGTTAGTTTGGTCCAAAGCACAAGAGAATTCGGCTTTCGACGTGTCAATGGAAAAATTGGAATACAAAGATGGTGGTGTAAAATTTGAGTTAAACAAGCCTGGAAGTGGTTTGATTTTGTACAGAACTTTAATGTTTGATGCTAAATGAGAGATTCCCAATTGATCAAATCTAACATGGCCATCATCTTCTAGAGCAGCTTCGGTCTGAATTATTATTTTGGCATCTCTATCATCACTTTCGTATATTTCAGCCTCAACTATCAATGGAAATTCGTCATTGCCCATATTTTCTACCAATTCATCCTGAAAAAAAGTAGCTTAGAAATCTGTCTCAATGCACAAAAAAGTATTTGACTTTTAATTTAAATTTGGTCTATTGAGTCCTATTTAATAATATTTTCTAAAAAATGCCATTAAACTTTGATAATGCTCAAAAATGATTATTTAATAGTTATTTTTAATTTTAAAACTTAATACAAAGACATATTTTTGTTATCATTCAAATTGTCCATCTGTAAAATTTTTACAGTCTTTTTACAGATAAAAAAAGTTAAGCTAACAGCTTCAATGACCATTTAAATTGGTCATTATATTAAGTTTAAAAATTAAGGAATACTCAATAACAATTTATAAGTATTATCATCAAATTTTATCACATGATTAAGTTAACTGTTTAAGGCTTACCATAAAAATATACTTCTGAAAAATTTTTTTTATCTAAAATTATCTAAAAACAATCATAACCTTTTTATTAATTTTAAAATTTAATTATTAAGTTTATTTTTCAGGCTAATGCATGTCAAATGGTCTGTGAAGATATAATTTTAAAAAATGCATCTTACATTTTCATCTAAAATCGTTAATATTGGCTGTATTTGACATGGTACCATTTCTTTACATTTATTTGCTTCTTGGACAATGAAAAGTTTATCTATCTTCCTAATTTGGGCATCTGTTCCGTTTGAATTGGACTTTTGGACAAATAACGTTGTTAGAGAAACATTAAGAAGTGTTTGAGCTCTTTGTTGTAATATTCCGCTTGTAAATTCATTAACAATAATTGATGTTAAATTATTGAGTTCACTCTTGATAGAGTTATCCTGAGCTGTTTCGGTAATATTTTCGATTGGATTTTCCATTATTGTCAATGATATGTAGATGATATTTTCTGACCTTTTTTTTCGCTGTGGTGCGCTTATTCCAATTATTTCCACTCTTCTGATCTTGCTTTCAGGAATACCAAGTAGATCAGCAAAATTTTTAACAATCGTTTCTTTGTTGAAAAATGAAGACTCCGTAATTGCTGGTACACCGAATTTGACAAAAATTGTTGGTGTTACCTTCAGATCCACATAGTCACCTCCACCCAAAGTGAAATACATTTTGGAATCTTCTCTCACATAAAGATTGGTGCCAGACTGGTTACCAAAATGCGGCATAAATTTCTCAGTCATACCAACTGTATCGTTTAGTGTCATCTTTCCATTTATATAATATGCATTTGTGGGTGCCACAAATCGGTCATTTTTGTACAAATCAATTCTATTTGAAGTAAAATAGTGCATTGACAATCTAATTTTATAATTGGAATCAGCGTTCAAAATTCTAAACCTCAATTGGTTTGGAGGTAAACTGGTAAGATATATATCGACATCTGTGTCTGAGGCTACGATGGCCATGAATGTTGACAATCGTTCAAGGCAAGTATATCCAAAGCAACAACCATGATCTTAAAAAAAATAAAAAACAAATATATTAAATAAATTTTTAATTTAATTAATTTTAAAACTTAAAATTTCTACAATTAAAAATTTTTTACAAATTAGTAAAAGTAAATTAATTTTTTTATCTAAATTGAAAATTATCTCTCTTTTAATCCACTTCAATCAAGTTCCTGTATTAAGATATTTAATTAGGCTTTAGACGGATTCATATTTATTTATCTGATGATAAATTAGCATCAAGTATTTTAACTTGTCCGATTATGATATGATAAAATAAAATTATGAAATGTATTAAAATTGGTGAAATATTTACATAATAAAGGGTCAATAGTGCTAAAAATCAAAATTCACTCATTTAATAACTAATATTTTAGGTAATATGTGGGTAAAATTTCAGGTCAATATCTAATTTTAATCAAAAGATATTAGAATAAAACACTCATTTGATCGAATTTTCACTTTTTTCATAAAATCTTAAAATTTTGATGTTTTTTCATCATATCTCCTGAAAAATCATCCGAATAGAATAAATTGTGGCTCATATGAATTAAGATAAAATTCTCTACAAACTGATATTTCAAAGTGGTATTTGAATTTTCTTAATCTTCGAGGAGAATAATTTCGGGTCAGATTATCTATGACACCTGGGCGCAGGACATGTGAAAAAATAAAAAAATAATTTTTTCGAAAAATAGACAAAATTTTGAAAAAACTCAAATTTCATAATTTTATCTTTTTTGTATCAATTTTCTAATTGAAGTTTTGGACAAGCATTGTTGGGCACCCGTTATCAATAATATTAGTTAACTGATGCAATAATTCGAAATTAAAATTATTTTACTAATTAATAAAATAATTAGTAAAATTATTAACAAAAATTGACAAAAATTTGCCAAAGTTGTCAAATCAACCACCAAATTGAGATACATTTCCTTATTTGAACCATTTGGTATCATTGGATAGACAGTGTCTATTATTCGAATTTAATCACATAACATTAATGTACGATAAATAAAAAAAATGAACTTACTAGATTAAATGTACTAAAAAAAATTATTTACCTAATAATAAAAAATTTTATTAATTAACTAGATATAATTGAATAGAATATTAATTTGTTAAACTCGATAAAATATAGGTTATAAATCCTCTTCAAATTCTCTTAATTTTACTTTACAAATTACTTTATTACAACAAATTACTAAACTAAAACAATTGAGAGAGAAGAAATAAACCAGGTTATGTACCAAATTTAATTATACTTAGGAATTTCTACAGGTGTAGAAGCAACTCAACCTAAACGTGGTCATTGTAGAAAAAAAAGGGCCAACGATGTTCAAACCACAATTACCAAGCAATAATCAAATTGATGATGAACATGTTAATGAGTCGCGCAATAAAAGAAGAATAATTTATATTGTCTTTTTTTCATTTTCTTGTCTATCAAATAATTTCTTTTATCTAGTAAAAAATATTTTTATATTGTGTTTTGTCTTTTTTTTCTATTTGTTAGTAAAAATATCTAGTAAATTAATCCTTTACCGAATTAAGTATTAAAACATTTATTAACCAATTTGGTGGTTTTAAATCTTATTTATGTACCAAATTTTGTGGAAAACTTTTAGTCTTTTATCTGTTTATATTTATGTAATTTTTACCTTGAGGTCCATTTATCAAATCTAGATACTTTTTGTTAACCAGGACCGCGACAGGCGAGAGCCTCCTCTTCAGTGTGTCTGCGTCCATGCTCTCAATTATTAAAACCCGGTGTTCCAAGCCATGGCACTCATAAGCCTGCCAGTCGTCAATATATTTGCATCTGTTCTCGTCTCTCACAATACCTGGGTGCTTATAGACTTGACTAGGTGGTATCATCGAACCATTTGGAGCAGCAAGCATCTCTTTTGGTATTCTAAAATCACCAAGGCCTCTTTTTTGAGAGCCCCATTCGTACTCTGATTGAGGTATCACAGTTCCTCGTTCGCCTAAAAATGAACCATCCAGATCATTTAACAATGCTTTTTTCATGGCATCACAGTCCATATCAATACAATCCCAAATAGTTATCTTGTTCAAATTAGGCCTGTGTATCCATACTTTTGATGAATTCTCAACACCAAAGAAATGAATATTTTTTGTCATGACAGGATGCTGGCCATCGTCATTGAATTTATTTGTAGCAAGGAAATAATTCCGCGCACCACACTGGGCATTGAAATTGGCAATTGTTAAATTTTCAAACACCGTAGTACCATCAATAGATTGATAGGTTTTTATTCCAGCCCAAGGCTTATAAGGAGCCATGTTACTTTTACCAAGATAATTTGACCACACAACTCCAACTCTTCCAAGTTCATTTTCACCAGCACCAAATGAATTAATTCTAACTGCTGAATTGTAATTTAGATCATAAGTGCGGACATCTAAATTGCAATCAAAATGACTTGATTGTCCCACTATAAGAGAATTTTTGTTGGTATAAAATTTATTAGAAATTTGGTGCAGTATCGGCTGAGGATAGATAACATAAGTAAATGCGCCCACATAATTATCAATCAATTTATTAGAATCCAAAACAACACTTTGTGGTCCTTGGTAATAAATACCCCAATGCATTGCTTTGTAAACAGTAAAACCAGATATCTTGACACAGGTTAGACTTTCAAAAAAAAAATCTGGTAACAAGACCACGCCTGCCAAACACGAATAAATGGTATTTCCACTAATTGAGTTATTCTTGCCAATTCCAACTGTTTCAGTTTGATCGTCACATGCTTGGCCTTTATAGAAAATTCCAAGCCTTTCAACCCCACTTATGAAGTTATCTTCAATTACCACAGAGTCTGCTAGATGTGCATCTATGGCGCCCCAGTATTCCCCGTTGAACTCGGCCTCCCATGTCAAAATAGAAGAGGACCAGAGAATGTAAACAATCATATTGCGGCGTATTATGTTTGAGTGACCTTCAAGATACAATGCGTAGTCAAGTGTTCGATGAACCACATTATCCTCAATTGGTATGCTATTTGAATCTAGGATGCCTACTGCGGCCGCAAAGCCATGATGAAATGCACTATTGCGCACATAGGACGGCCTGGAGTAGTTGTAATCTCCCAAGTTTGAGAACAAAATGCCATATTTGTAGTCATCGCTGTCACTTCTGCTAAATTGACCAAAAAGATCAAACTCTACATCGGATACTCTGGCGTATCCTTTGTAGAATACAGGGCTGCCATCAGAATCAAAAGCTGAATAATCAGACACTATAATTCGTGAGCCAAACAAATCTGTGAACTGATTTGGATACTTTTCACCAATTATTCTAATATTTCTTGACAAAAGGCCCACTGGTGCCGCTATTCTGTATGATTCACCATTTGGATAGGTCTCTCCATAGCTCATATGGTTATATTTTAGGGTATTATTCAATGTAAGTGTCCTGTTGTCGGCTGATTTGGCAATTATTTCAAATATTTCGGTCTGATTGGGATGAAAGGATGTTGATCCAATAACAATAAATTCGCCTATTTGCCAATCAACCTTAGCCTCTAGGTGAATTTGGTTTGTATTGTTCATGGCAGATTGGGATAAAGTAGTCCACGATGGTGTTCTTGGTCTACCATGTAAATCAAGACCTCCAAATACACCTATACCTTTGCCACCTATGTTACTAAATCCATCTGGTAAGTAAAAGTTCAGCGAATCTTTGGTACCACGTATGATAATGTCAACATTGTTCATCATGGGATCATTTTCCCAGCCAATAATTAATTGACCACCATTTATAAAAATAAGCTCAGTGTTAATTGTATGATTTAAGCCATTGTCAAATTCCAGAATTCCCTCAATTTGTAGATACTTTAATTTTGGTATTGGGCAATCGACCACAACATATTTTCCGTCAGGGATTTTTACACTGTCGCCTTCTATGGGCAATTGGTAAGAGCGTCCAGTTAGTCTAGATGCTCCGTAGCCGCCCCAGCCTGGTTCTGCAAATGCCCAGGTTTCTATATTAGACCAAAATAGGGCATTTGGTGGTCGTTCTGTTACTGGCAATCTGTAACCTGGTTGAACAGGAATCTCACATCCAACATAGCGGCAAACATGAGCGTCAATGGTCATTGTATAGTCAATGAATGGAAAAGTGTTTTTATTACTTAGGATAAAACTTAAGGTTTGAGTATCATTTTTCCAGTGCCATCTTCCAGATTCCATTTCTGATGTAAGTGGTATAAATGATTCAATCTGCTTATCATTGCCGAAATAAACACGATCAGGCTTTTTCCACATTCGGTGCTTAATTATTATCCAATTTCCTGGTTCAATGTTGTAGAATCCAGCAGAATAGGAAATATTTGTTGGATACAAGGCTTGATCGAATTCGACCAAGTACTCCTGATTGGGCTCCAAGGCACTCATGAAGCCGAGTTTATGAGTCAGTCTCTTTTGGTATCTTATTGTTGAAACAGTTTGATCATAAGCATTGGTAATGTTGGTTCTTAGAACTAAATCTGGCTGTAGCTCATTAAATGCAAATCTAATCCATTTTTTGCTATTTGTGCATACAATGCCATTAGCGAAGCGAGAATCAACATGGCAATTTGATTTATTATTGGTAAATTTGTCATTAAAGACCACAACAGCATTTTGTTCATCGGTCAAGCTACCATCTAGATCATCATAAATCAAATCCCAATCCCATCGATGGATTGTTCTTGTCTCCACATTAAAAAATTTCAAATTTTCAAATTTGTTCACCCAACCTCCACAGTATTCACTTTAAAAATAAACATATGATTTTTAATAAAAAATATTTAAATTAAATTTTATTAATATTTAAGCTTGGTGTTTCAAATTAATAATGGTTAAAGGTTTTATTATAAAATTGTATCAAAGAATTGTACTTAATACTATTAAACTCATCTAATCTATTTACTATCGCGTTTAATATTGTTATTTTTATTATTTATTTCAGAAAAAACCCTTTGGGCGGCGATTTTATAATTTAAAAAATTTCAAAATAGTGTCAGTATGTAACCGGTTTATAATAAAACAATGTTTAATCTTTTAAAAGCTTTATTCAAGTTAATGAACGTGCTGATATTTTAAGAATGGAATTCTGATTTATACCTAAATGGTCGTGTTAAGAACACGAAATTATAATTAAGACAAAATGTAGCTGTCAAAGATTCAAGATAAAAAGAAACGCGGTAGACCTGTTGAATCAAAAAACATAAATATCAATTTTTTTTTTAGATATTTTGTTTCTTTATTACTATTTTTGCCTCAATTAACACAATTTATTTCTTTTTTTAGTTATTTATTCTTTCATAATATTAATTACAAACAAGTCATGAAAGATATATCCATATAATTTTGAACAATTTTATTTAAAAATTTAAAATAGAAACTTTCTCCTTTTCAAAAATTTTTTTAACATTATCAATAAAATATTTATATTCTTCCGTTTAATATTTAAATATGTAAATGAAAGAATATAATATAAAGTTTGATTTTATAGAAGATAGCTCAAAAAGAAAAATTAGTGCTTCATTCAATTGATAAAAAGACGCGAAGCTTTTTTTTTTAGCTGTAAGATTAAGACTGTTATCATGTTATTATTTGGGATATTTTATATAAAATAATATAAAGCACCATCTATCCTCGTAAACATATTTTTTAACATGGCGAACGGGTTTTTATTTTTCGTCCAGTTAAATGTTAAATTTTTGAAAATAAGCTATATATTCCCTTGCAAAAACAGTGCACCCCTAAGACTCCCCTTAAAAGCTATTCAAAAATGGCTCAGTTCTATCTATGTTGCAGACCTTAATAAAGTTTTTAATTTGAAGAAAATTCTTCTAAGGGCTTAAATTCTTCAATAAAGACATGATTTGAGGGCACTTATTTGCAAGAGTTTACGGTATATATTTATTAATAAAAATAATCCTAACTTTTTAAAGACTTAAAATAGATTTTTATAAATAATTGTGTTTTTTTCTTTTTATTTCTTTTAATTTTATATATATACTTTAATTTGTCCATGGGACTTAAACTCAAACTTAAATAAATAAATTTTTGTTTTTAAATTGCATAAAAATATCATAATAATATTCCATTTTTTAAATTGAATTTGAAAAATAAAACCAGATATATCTACTTACACACAAGTTCCAATTATTTCTGGTCCTCTCATTGCGTGACTAGAGATCGAGGGAAAATTGATAAAAGTGACATTTTTGATCAATTGACCTCTATCCCAGGCTAAAACTAAACCAGAATCTGTAATAGATTGGTTGCTTTCTTTGTCCGTATTTCCAATAATGACCGAGTCAACAACAGCTGTACCAGTTAACTCATTATAAAAGGTGTCAACAAGTAATGGAATTGTATCGGCCCTCTTGTTATGGTTTACATTATTTTTGGTTTCGATGCCAACATGAAACTGGTCATAGATGAGAAAATTCCTAAACTGTAAGCTATTGGAAAAAGTCCATTCGCAGCCTTTTTCATTTGAATAGGATATTAAATTTTCAAATTTTGCCACCGATGGTCTTGAGTCACGGCATGAACCAGAAACAGATGGTGTGTATCCAGGAAAAATCCAGAGTCCTATTCGTCCAGAGCTGTGAATTGAGTTATTAAAGAAGCGTCCAAGTGGAATTTTTTTCGGACAGTAATTTTGATTAAACGAAGGACCGTCTGGTCTGTCCAAAAATCTGTACCAATAGCCAAAATGAGTGCCTCCAGCTACTGCATTATGGATAACAGTATTGTTTGGATTGGTGACCCAGTATGCCGCAGGGGTTGAGTCTTCATTCAACAAACTTGAACTAGACTTAACAAATATGGCCAAATTGTAGCTAAATTCATTTCCTATTTCAACACTATCTTCCAAGAAGTATGCACCACCCATAATGTCATAGATAAAATTACGAGAAACTTTGACATAATGGCTACCATGAACATTAACAGCTCTATTAAACGATTTCCTAATTGAACACTCTCTAACATAAGAGCTGGGCATGTCACCGTTTAAATGAAAATGTATTGGATATCTACCAAGTCTAAAGGACTGACCAACATGATACAATTCAACATTTTGAATCCTGGCAATTACGTACTCTTTGTTTCGTGGTGCATCCATGTCAGCATGAATCATTATTTGAGCGCCAAATTCATCCGAACCAATCTCGTCACCATATCTGCCCAAGAAACAAGTTTGCGTGGCGAATTCAGACGGATTGAATCCTTCTGGACACGCTTTGGCACTTTTAAGAGAATTCCAAGAGTCGTCATTATTTCCTCTAAACTTTACGTTACGTGTCAAAAGACCAACTTCAGCTTTCTTTTCTATGGTAAACATATTGGGTTCTTCTCCAAGACTTATATTTACAGATAAATGAGTATATTCAAGTATTTTATCAAGTGTAAAAGTCATGTTATCATCTGACTTTCCAATAATTGTCCTAACTTCACTTTCTTTCACCGAGTGCAAATCTCCAGTGGTGGCGATCACAATTTCGCTCCCATTTTCCCAAATAACAGGTTCTTTTAGAACAATTTTGTTTGTACCTGCCTCAGCTGTCTTACCCAGTTGCGTCCATGTAACCCCGACAGGCTTACCATGCATGTCTATTGTTCCTTCTCGCAATGCGATTACTTTTGCGCCAAAAATTGGTATTTCTATAGACCGAGCTGATCCATACATGGTAATCTCTGCCTTGTGCATGAAAGGTTTTTCTTCTGTACCAACTTGTAACAGTCCATTATCACTTAAAAATAATTTTTAAAGTCCAATCAAAAATTATTAATTTAATTGTAAATTTACACAATTATAATGTATTCGCATTTTAGGTGAACATCTTGCATATCATCAAATATTAAGGCACCGCCAATAATGATGATACCTTTTAAAACTGGTGTATCAGAATCAAAATAAACGGCCTGATTTTCACTAATTACAACCACTTCCCCTTCACCTGGTGGATCCAATCCGCCCCAAGTGTATTTTGATGACCAAAGGTCAATATATTCAAAATATTCTTCATTCTTAATTTGAAATTTTTTAATTTTTGATTTATTTATATTTAATTAAAAATTTAATAAATTAATTTTCCTCTTTTGTTTTTAATTTACTTTGAAAATTAATAGATGATCAATTAATAAACAAACCTTAACCCAAATTTATTTGACCCCGTATTTTTATTTGTTTTTAACTTAAAATTAAAAGGAAATATGAAATAAAAAAGAAATCAAAGATACTGGCCATCACCAAATTGAAATACCCAAGTATCAAAATATTCAGAATGTAGCCTACATACACAGTGTATTTATTTTTCATTTTTAGTTTTATTTTTGATTTTTTTTAACACTAGAAGCATCGGCCTAATTCTGTAAACTTTTTAAATAAGATACCATTAAATAAAGGCAGTGAGTGAAAAATAATATATTTATCAAATCAAATAATAGACAAGTGAAAGAAGAAATTAAAGATGGAAAAATGTTTATCCCTTCATCATCAATAGTGCTTCTGGTGTTAAAAACAAAAAAAAATGGACCCTAGTACATCTTTCATATATCTTTAGGCAAAAAATTAATATTTTTTTAGCAAAATTTCATGATCTAATTTAAGTGATTATGCTCAAGAATATTTTAAATGGAGATTTTCTATTCTAAATCTTTCAGAAACATGTTGAACAAACCTAGAAATATGAAAATTTGTGTATTTATGACATTTTAGCAGAATTTGGCAGATATAAAATTATAAATAAGGATTTAATAATATTGACCATTAAAATGCCCTTTAGAATAACTGGACACAAAAAAAATATGTTTTGAATCTTTTTACAGTATGTTGAAAAAGAATGCAAATTTAATATTTTATTTATCTAAAATTGTTTATTTATTGAATTTGAATGGAAAAGAAAAAAAATAAAAATGCTATTGGAAAAATTATTTTTTTCCCAACAATTTGATCCCATGACCTAAATCTTGATAAGATCTTACTTAAGATCAGATCAAGAAACTTAGCTTATTCTGAGTAAGAACTTGAAACAAGATCTTATACTTTTAGTAACAGAACTTTGCATGGTTCGGTATCGGATCTTATAAGAGATTTTTAGGAAAAAAAAAGTAAAATTAAGACTTTTTTTTCTTAAAAGATCCATATAAGATCTTTAATTATAATTTAATTGTATCTAAATAAAAACTTATTATCGTAAATTTAAATCAAAATTATTATTTTGATTATATTTTATCTTAAAATTTTAACACAATAATGACAATTCAGAGTTATACGATTTTGTTTTGAGTTTTCACGAGAAAAAAATATAAACAAAAAAAGAGTTCAACTTTTAGAGCCTAATTCAAAAAGGAAATTAAATCGATTTGAGAAAGAACAATTTGAGATTGAAATATTTGATGATGATGTTTTTATCGGTTTAAGAAAACTCTATTTTTCATTCTATAAATTACAAAAAAGCTTGTGAAAATACTTCAAGTTATTCTATAAAGTACACGGTTGAAGGAAAATCGTTTTTTTGGTTTAGTTAATTATTTTATAGAGATTGAAAATTTTTTTTATGTTCTTTTGTTTGCTTTAAAAACGACTAAGACATGTCTTTTGATGACATAAAAGTAAGAATTCCAGATAATCTTCAAACTTTACAATACTTTTGACAATTTTTATCAGTTTGTGAAAAAACAGACGATATATTGATAATTTATGCCGATGATATCATATCAAAGTGTATTATTTATGAAGAAAGTGACAATGTTTTTTATTTGATTGAGTATCTAAATGAAGATGAACACGATTAAATATTAAAAGTCATTTTATTAAAAAACACATTGAAATAAAAATTCCATTAAAAATCTTATTTTCTTCTTATTTTATTTTTTATTAAGACCTTTAAGACATTTTCTTCTTATAACTTACCAGATCTTAATATTATCTTAATAGCAAAAGATTATTTATGATTAGAAAATAAGATCTTAAAAAATTTTCTTGAAAAATCTCATCTTAAAATGACTTAGAAATACTTAAAAATGAGATTTTATAAAGAACTTTTAATAACTTTTAGGCAAAGATTTTACAAGAATCGACTAAAGAATCTTAATTAATATCAAGTTAAGATATTATAAGAAATTTTCCATCTAGATTCGTTAAGATTCTAATCAAGAACCTTAAAAATTGTTTTAAAAAATCTTATTAAATAAGAAAAATAAAGACAATTTTTAGGAACAGTAAAAGATCTTGAATGGATTTTTTGTCTTATTCAATCTTATAAGATCTTAAATAAGATTTCCGACCTGGGATATATCACACTCGGGGTAAAAATATCATTAACTTTCAAAAATTTATATTCAAAAAACTTCCTTTAAAGATTTAAGAATTAAAGTAGGTTAAAATGTTTAGGAATGGAATAATCCAAAAAATTTAGAACCTCTGAGGCGGAAGAAGACCCCTTCTAAACGTATATACAACAGTTATACAGAACCAATTAATCAATTTAACTACATTTACACCTTGGAAAACAATCTTTTACCATCTGTTGAGCTTCTATTTGATCCAAATGACCGTTGGATTATTCAACATGATCGGGTTTCAGCACATACCGCTCACTATAGCCATCCATGAATGCCAACTTGGTAAAGAAAAGAGGTTTTACACAAAGAGTGGTTAAGATTCAGACTGAGTGTGTACCAAAATTGTTATAACGCCAAAGGCGGTCATTTAAATAGTTATTAATTTCAAATTAATTTCATTAATTATTAATAGTTATTAATTTCATTTTAATAATTTCAAATATTAAATTGAACAAATTTCTTAACTTTTGAACCCTTTTAATTAACTTAAATAAATCCATTTTTCTTTATAGATTTTTTTGAATTTGTTTTCACTTTTTAACAATAAAAAAAACTAATAATTTATTTTCGCGCTTTTTATAAATATAGTCCTTTTTTAAATTTAATAAAATATTTTAAATTCATTGCACTTTTGGGCTTTTGACAATTTTATTTTATAAATTAACTCAAAACATATACTTCTGAATCACTGATCTTAATCGTTTAAAGAGAAATAAAGCTTAATAAATTATCTCTTAGCAAAAGGATTATAAATGGAATCTAAAGCCAGTATTATTTATTAGATGATGATAAATATAAATAAGTCAAAGTAGACATAAACTGACTTAAATTAAATTTCTAATTGATTAAAAATTTAAAATATTTACATTCAGAGCGTTTCCAATTTGGTCAACATAGACTTCTATCAACGATTTGACTGAAGAATATGGAAATGCACCGGTTCGACAAATGATTGTTGTATCATTGATAGAAATTATTTGGCATTCTGTTTTGGCTATTTCTACTTTAGTTGATCCAACTCTTCAATTAAAAATAAAAACTCTAATTACACTAATTAAATAAATTAAATATTTTACACAAAATTTTCTCCAGTAATTGTCAAAACAGTTCCACCACCAGTTCCTCCGCGTTTTGGAAACGAACTAAATATTGTTGGGGTCACATTTTTCCTATAGTAGAACTCTTTTTGAGCATTTATTTGATTTTCGATTATTTCAAGAGTGCAGCTTTTGTCTATGGACGAATTACTGGCCGGTACTTGGCAATAGATTTCCCAACTTGTTGAATTAATTAGTTCACATTCTTTGCCGCAAATTAAAACCTGACTACTGGGACTAAAACCACTACCATTTATCCATAAATGCATGCCACCTGCCAAACTTGCCTCATTTGAGTTCAAATCATAAATATTTAAATTGTAAGTGAAGCTAAAATTTTTATTAGCCAGACCAAACGAGTCAATTTTTAATTCAATTGGATAGGTTCCAGCACCATGTTCTCCAACAAGACAGTTTATTTCAGTCAATGTTGAGTCTAAAACTCTACATTCCGAACCATCTATACCAACATGTACTTCATCTTTATTAGTGCTAAAATTTTCACCACTCAAAGTCAAAAGACTATTCACATAATTTTCTTCACTTAGGCTTACATTTTTGATTAATGGAGTTCTAAAAGGGTCGAATGTGAATGACACATTGCTACTTGGATGCTGAACACTTGAAGTCAGGGCAGTTATATTTACGGTTTGATGAGAATTAGCCTCTGTTTCGCATTCAATTTCATTGATTTTAATTTTTTTAATTACACAATCAGAAATGCCAAGTTTAATTGTTGTATCTGAGGTAAAACCATTGCCACTAATTTTTACCAAAGTTCCTCCATTAGTGCTTCCGGAATCTGGCAAAATTGATTGGACAGTTGGCTTTCCGACTATGCTTTGACCATATACGTCAGCATTGCCAATTGATTTTATATTCAAATTGACCAAGTGAGAGCCGATTTCAAGACCTGGTATATTACAAAGGATACTTGTATCACTTGAACTGATTATTTCACATACTTGGCTACCAATTCTTAATTCTATCTCATTTGAATCATTTCCAAAATTAATTCCAGTCACGGTCAGGTTGGTTTCTTCCTCGATTTCATCTGGATACAAGGACACTATTTGGGGATTCATGTCTTCGGAGAATTCATAAGTTAAATTGCTTGAGACTTGATTACCATTTGTGAAAATGGTGAGTTTATGCTGTCCTGCATTTTCTGCAGTTATAAAACTGAACGAGTCATACAATATCCTAGAATTGCTTGAGCTGTAGACAAAATCATCTAGTTTGACTGTTGTAGACTGGTCAAAGCCATCCCCAACTATTGTGACCAAAGCGCCTCCATTTGATGACCCGACGCTAGGTGTCACATCGATTGCTACAGCAATGAATTGTACAGAGATAAAATTATCCATTTTTATTGCAAAGCCTATGTTTTTAACTTTTACTTCAACACTGTGATTGGTAAATGACGCTAATCCGCTGTTTTTTCCAACTGTGCATGTAATCTCGGTCGAATTGACCGATATAATTGAGCACATTTTACCACCAATGTAAACTTCATTTTCGCATGCCAAATCACTGAATTCAACTCCATAAATTGTAATTTCTGTTTCAAATGTGACTTGGTATGGATAAACTGCAGTAATTTTTGGTACTGAACAACTTGTAAATCGTATTTTATTTGCTGGAACATTACCACATTCGGCTTCTGTAATATTCCTGGATGAGCAGCTTGTATTCGATGTTGATTCTTGAAAAAAAATTTTTAACTTTTTTTTTTAGTAATGGCGATAAATTTTGGATAATTGATCCAATATTAAACTAAAATTCCTAAATTTATTTTATTAGTAAAGTTAATTGTTAGCTTAAAACTAGAAGACCAAAGAAGTTTTTTGGTCAAATTTTAAATTGTTGCTATATCAATCACATTCTTTTCCGCAAAATTTAATTTAAATATTTTATAAATTAATCATAGATTGACAAAATTGTTCAAATATAAATATTTTAAAATTTTATTTAATTTAAAGATGATATTTCATTTAAGAAAATGCAGGAATTTAAAATTTCTAAAAAGTTCAAAACAACTTCTACCCAATTTTACCAAGGTGATCTTTTTGGCGAGTTAATCTTTGAACTAATTAAATGAAGTTGAAATAAAATTAAATTATAAAATAAAATATTATTTCAAAAAAAATTTTAAAAAATATAAACCTTATTATTCAGATTTTAAATGGACCAGCCAAGTGGAATATTAAAGGAAAAGAATCCAAATAAGAGATGTGAATGTTTTAGAGAAAGTGAAAAACCGGCAACAAAGATCCCTTTGTCGCTAAGAAGTATGTCGTATGAAAAGAAGCTGGCTAGAGTGGGTTTGACAAGGTCGAGTCAAAGAAGAGTAAGACGAGACTTGGTTAAAATGTTCAAATTAGTGAATAATAGACTAGAAAAAGTTAACCTGGTCAGAGATCAGGTAAATAGATAAGTAAGCGGCCGCGGTAAATAAGAAGGAATAGTGCCAGAGTCTAGAGAAATTAACCAAAGTGATGAGAAACTCCGTGGTTAAAGGTATCCCTTGGCAAAAAGAATTAAACTTCTTTTTAGGATCCTATAGAGCGACTCCACATTGTTCAACTGGTGTTCCCCCAGCTGAATTGATTTTCAAATATTCTTCAACAACAAGATTGGTCAGTGTAATGGACAAAAGAACATTCTTAGAAAACGATCAAGACAAATTGGCAAGAGAGAGAGATCTTAAGGCGAAGCAGGTGATTAAATGTAATGGAGATAGGAAGCTTCGCGCCAAAGAGTCTCAGTTGAACATAGGCGAATTGGTCTTGTATCAAAAACCAAGAGGTAAAGTATTCGATAAAAAAGAGCCAGTGAGAGACCCAAATCCGTGGAGAGTTGAAGAAGTAAATGGAAGTATGGTTACGGCGAGGTCAAGTGATGGTAAAACCGTAACCAGGAATTCATCTTGTTTCAAGAAAATCGATGAAGTTATAGCTCCTGATTTGAAAAATCACTTTACAACATACGAAGATCATGGAAATGATGATAACAATGTTGATGGTAGTGACAATCTCACGACGTCAACTGAGACGAGCGTTAGGAGATCAACCTGTAGTAACAAAGGGAAGATTGACAGGCTTCAGGTCAACTTCGATAATAAGACATATTCAAACATGGATGAGACAAATCAAAATTTATAATCAATTAAAATTTTATTTTTCCGGGGAAGATGTAGTATCCCTAGTATTAAGTTTATTCAGCTTTAGTTGTTTTAGTTAAATTTTAATTAAACTCATATTTATGAAATTACAAATGTTAGAAACTTTTTAGAAAATACAAACAGTTATTTTTGGAAAGGGATAAGTTGTTTGCTTCTATTCAAACAAGCGTCTTTTTAATAATTTTAGTTTTGTTTATTTTTCTTGGTGGTCGTTTAATAAATTATTTAAAACAAAAACATCTCTCTTAATTTTGGAAGATATTACATTATCTATTTTTGAATTTTATCAATCACTTGGAGTCCATTTTCTTCTCTAATTTTTATATAATTAACAAGTATTGGCAGCAAAAGACAATTTGTAAAAGAAACTGGATAATTTTTTAGCGTCTGATCAACTTCAACTTCAATTTTATTTTATTTTATTTATTTTAGGTTTTGTAACTCATTTTAGATACCATAGTGAGACTCTGCCTGTTGTCGAACATATTATAATTATTATAAATCGATCCAACCTTCTAATTATCAGAGAAATTTTTCTTTTACTTGAGAATGTCTTGGTTGAGATCAACTTAATTTTAGAATTCTTACAATGGAAAAATTGAATGGTAAACAACAGTAAAGCAAAAAAATGTTTAAAAAATCTATTTTAATACTAATCAGTTTCTATTTTCAAATAAAAAATGGTATTAATAAATGGTATAAAAAAAATCTATGTATTGATTATAAAAGCAACTTAACTGAAGGCGTTTTTTTGTTTTTTTGGAAGATTTAAATTAGGTTGAGATGTATTAATTAGATAATTTTATTAACTTAATTTTTAATTTTCGAGCTAAGCGAACATTGTTTATGATAAAAACGATAGAAAAGGATAATTTTTGATCATGATCATTTAAAAGTTATAAGCTTCCATATTTAGACCAAAATTTAATCTTTCTCATTATTTGTATTATCAAAAAATCTTATTCAATTAAATTCCAAAAATTCTTAAATTAATTTAAACAATAATTAAATATTTTTATCTAAAACAAATAATATACTGGCTGGAGACCAATTTTCACTATTCAATCTTGGAAACGAATAAAAAGTTTGATTCTATGGACGCGAAACTTTTTTTTTAGCTGTAAGATTAAGATTGTTATCATGTCTTTTTTAAACATGTTTCTATAAAATAATATGAAGCACCACCTATCCTCGTATGCATATCTTTTAACAAGTATGATAATTTTCTAAAAAATTCTGGTAATAATTGCCAAACTAAACTTTAATTGGCACTTTTTCTTAATTTGGTGGTTTAATAATAGAGTTTGGTAATAAGAAAATATCTTAACTCACCTAAAGGACCACAAGTTAATTTAGTGCTATCAGAATCTGGGTCGTTTGTAACAGGACACCATTCAAATATTTCATCTTGATTGGTGCACTCAGAGTAGGAGACGTTTTTGTAAGTGAATGGAAAGTGACATTTTAATGCATTTATTCCGCTCTGAGATAATTCTATTTCTAAATCTTTTTCTTCATCTGTGTCCAAAACAACAATCACTCCATTGAAGTTTACCACTCGGCTTGGTTCTACATATCCGGACCAATAGTAATAAGTTCCTGGAACATTAAATTGAAACGCAAATGACCCTGTTTCAGAAGGAGCTCCGCTCCAAAATCCTTCTGGTTCAATACTGTATGGATTTTTTATTTGCTGCACCATAAACTTTAACCCAGGTACAACGTTTACTGATTTCCATGACCATCTTACCACATCCCCTATATTTATTTCAAGATAAGGAGGATCCCAAGCATAGCCTTTTCCCCATTCTTTCAATTTTTTTTTAATTTTAAAAATTATTTATTAAATTAAGAATATCTACTGGGACTATTTCCATTGTTGGTTATTTCGTAGATATCATTTGCTGCTTCTGTTTCACACATTATCCAATTTGTTGAACAATTAATAACTTTACAATTAAATCTTTCCAAATTGACCACATTTGACTGGCAACCTTCACTATTAAAACCATCGCCGTAAATGTTTATTAACGAGCCTCCACTTTTTGATGAAAACTTTGGCTCAAATGACGAAACATAAAATACATACTCCAGTTGACCATTGGTTCTTTGAAAAAATTAAAAAAATAAATAGATATTTAAATATATGCTTACTTGGCATTGCCATATGAATCGACAGGTATTCTCAGAGGGTAATATCCCGGTTCATTTGATGGTGTTTGAACTGTGATCGAA
Source organism: Brachionus rotundiformis (assembly GCA_016802295.1). Taxonomy (NCBI): domain Eukaryota; kingdom Metazoa; phylum Rotifera; class Eurotatoria; order Ploima; family Brachionidae; genus Brachionus; species Brachionus rotundiformis. Next base: position 114,094 of record JAESIW010000180.1, read on the forward strand.
CCATTAGTTGAAGAAACTATTTTAGCTTCTTTGGAACCTATGTAAACTTGGATATTTTCTCCTGTAAAAGTTACATTGATAACCAACATTTCGTCACCAATGACTCTAAGTTTTGATTTCGATACACTGGTCACTAGTGGTGTGTTGTCATAGTCATAGAAAAAGGAATTATCTAATGTTTTGTTCTGATCATTTTCACTTATTATAATGTCTACATATTTGTTTGAAGTAGTTGGCTTAAATATAAGAATGATACAAAAATTTTATTATTTTATTAATTATTTTCAATAATATTTAGAAATTTTATTTATTTTTTTGCTAATTTGTTGAATAGTTTAAAATGACCAGTTCTGTTCATGATAGAAAAATTTCAAGACCTGGCCCAGTAAACTAGGTTTCGCCATTTATATTAAGAATTTAAATATAACCATTTGTCACATTAAATTTTTTAAATTAAAAAAAATAGTCAAACAATCTTATTTAACAATAATTTTTGATTTTGAACTTGGTTAAGTAGAATGCCTTTAGCGACTAAGTTTATAAATAGAAAAGGTCTGGACCATATTCTCAATGTTGATTAAATTTAAAGCCTTAAATCTTTATTTGATTGATAAATTGATAAATTCATATTAGTTTGCCTCCTTTTAAAATTCTTTGACCAAAAAGTGGTCGACTGGGAGATATTTTACCAAAAAATTAATCAAATACCACTATGTAAAAATTTAAATTATAATGAGATGGATAAACTTGTTTGCTCGGGTTCCCAAGTTAAAAAATTTCATAAAGTAGATTAAAAATGACTTAACAAAATAGTTAAAATAATTTTTGAGAATAAATATAGTTAAAGAGGCTAAGTTTTGGTTGTATAATGTAATGTTTACATTAGTACCCTTGGGCCCGTCTATCCGATCTCCCCGTTAGACGTATTGGAGCAGCTTTTTATGCTCCTTACTAACTTAAACGCTCATGGTTAAGTTAGTTAATTAAACCAGTGATATCGACAAAGATGTCGCTATATCACAGTATAATTCAATATTTGGTTTTGAATTTGGAAAAATTTTCCAAATTGAAGTTTATAATCAAATTACTCTGTCTCCATAAGATTGGTATTTTATTAAGAATATTAAATTACTTATTATTTTTCGCTTAATTGAACAAAACTATCAAAATTAACCAAATTTTTAGCCAAGTTAACAAAAGGCTTTAAATAGAAAATATTTTTCCAACTTACATTGGGTGGAACCATACAAGTTATTGTTTTATGGTCGCTATTTAGAATGGGACAGTCGATTCCATCTATTGATACTTTTGTTTTGGCTGAGAAGCCTTTACCAACTATTTTTAGAACAACTCCACCACCTGTGCCGCCCGTGGTCGGGCTAACTGAATCAACATCAAGCTCAAAAGTGTATCTGTAACTATCAGCAGATGAATGCAGGCTAGCCAAACCCTTGCCTAATACATTTAGACTGACAGGAAAAGTTCCCAAAGGTCCATCTTCTGGCACACACTCTAATTGATTTTCATCTGCAGATAAAACATTACAACTTGTCTCTCCGATTAAAACCAAATTATTTTCTGCATTAGCATCAAATCCATTTCCATTAAGTCTAATCAAACTAGAATTTAATTCAGTTATTGATTCTACGACAGGCGTAGAGCTATTTGACCATTCGAAGTCGCATGAATTCGAACATTTTGAGACAATTCCATTGATGGACACAGTAACCTGATCAAAATTTTGAGTTTTTTATTTTAAAAATAATTTTAAAAAATATAATGATACTTGAGGCTTCTGATGATAAGTTCGAAGAATGTTATCTGTCAATGGTGCATAGAGAGCATGACCAACCTGAATTTGTCTTGTAGAAATTTGCGGTGAATTACCATTTAGAGATATTGAGTCCTTAATTGGAAAATAGTTTCTTTATAAAATATTTTTGTTTATTTTTGTTACTATTTCCAATTGTGGTTTGCTCCCTCCAGTTTCCCATCTTATTCGCCATTTATAGCCATCACAACTTTTGCTTCTTTCAACAGATACTTGGCCCATTTCTTGGACTGTTTCAAGATAATTTTTCAACCCTTCAGCATCAATATCTGCGGCTATTTCTAAAAGAAAAAATATCATTTAAAAATATTAATTATTTAATAAATTTTAATCAACCATTAATATGTTTGCAATCCCAAGAAACATTAAAAGTACCACTGACTGGTGGATTAGAAGCACTTACACGTGTTACCGATGCTTCTGGAAAGTTTCGAATCGAAATGGTGCTTAGATTGTAGAGACAATTATTTGGTTTGTATTCAAGTGATATTTGTTGGTCTGAGTTGGAAGTGACTGCTAGGCTTGATGGTATGATCGGAACATTTGGATACAGTCGTCTTGTAGTCAAAAGTCTGGGATCTGATAAATAAAGTGTCATTTTAATTTTCAACAAATATTAAATTATGATCAGTTTACCATCATGTCCAAGTGGCAGAGTCTTTCTTAGAGAAACCGTGTCAACATAGCTTGTTTCAGTTGAAAATGGATTTAATATAGCCTTTAATCAAAAACAATTAATAGTAAATATTAAGATAAATATTTACAGATAAGCATTTTTTTAAGTGGATATTTCATATTTTTTGGACAAAAATTTTAAGAATTTTTAAAACAAAATAGAACAGGCTAGGTGACACTAATGGTGCACACAAATATCAGAATTCAGTCAGTCATTAAATCATTTAATTAAAATAAATGATGATGCAACAAATCTAAGAATTAATGGTTGGTAAACATAAAACTCAAAATAAAAAATTTCATTCAAAATACAAAGCTTAGATCAAAACTAAGAATCAAATTAAAATTTTGATCAAATAGAATAATATTACTTTTACATGTCCATATTGGCACAAAAATTATTTGTTCAAACACTTAATTAGCATCGCCAACAGTTCAGATATCAATCTAATCCAAGATGAGCCAGTAGCAGCCTATAACGTACCTCTTTTTAAATCAAATTTGTGACACACCTAGACTAGAAAATATGAAAAAGACTGTTTAAAGAATTTTAGTTTTTTATATATTAAGATATTTATATATTTTATATATTTGATTTTTTAATTAGACATTTCATTTTTAATAAGTTTTGCAGATACTAAATCTTAGTTTTAGATTTTGCAGAACGAAGATTGGATCTATTAAAAAAAATTCATCTAAATTTAAAATTTTTGTTTCATTTCTTAATTCATATTAAAAAAAATTAGTATTCTTTTATAAAACTTGCCACCTTAATAATTCAAAATTTTTTAATTTAAAAATGATGACTGAAAAAAAGCGCTGCGTTTTAGAACTAAGCTAATAGGAATGCGTAAAAATTTTCCCATCATGAACAAAGAATATTTTTTAAAATTTGGTACAAAAGAAAAGAACTAAAATGTTAAAAAAAATTCATTTTTTTAGATTAAGAACTGATTAAGTATATTGAATATATTGCATCATTTATTTTTACATTATTTTAGAAAATTCCTATAAAGATATTGTGTATTTATTAGCTTTTGGAAACAATTCTTAAGGAAGCATCCAAAGCAAAGACCAAATGGTGTACCAAACCAAATGTTAGATACAAGAAGCATATCGATTCATTAAAAAAAATATTTTTTTTCCCAAAACTTTTTGATTCTATTCATAGTTCATGTCTATCATATGCAGATGACTTGAAAATATTGGGAGTTCTTAATAAGAATGAATTAGGATCGACTCAGCTTCAGAATGATCTCTTTGAATTAAGTTACTGGACAGCAAAATGCTCTACTGAACTAAATGTATAAAAGTGTAAAACAATGTATACTGGTCGAAAAAGAAACAAAACTGGATATACAGTTCCAATCTTGGATGGGTCAGTGACACTTAAAGAAACTGTTGAAGAAAAGGACCTTTGTGATGTTGTATCTAATGACCTAAAATGGAACAAACAATGTTCATCTGCAGCATCTTAAGCCAACAGAGTGTTAGGTCAAATCAGAAATGCGTTCGTGTGTTTGGACAAAGAAACTTTGGACTTAATGAGCTTGGAAGATCGTAGAACAAGCTGGGATATTATTCGAATGTTCTAAATAGCCAACCGTTGTGAGAAGATTAACCCTAATGAAGGAAATCTGAACCTGAGAAGAAAACATAACATGAAGCTAGATAAAGAAATTTGCAAACAAGCTACATCAAGATATAACTTTCTTATCAATAGAGTGGTTTCAAAGTGGAATGCTTTACCGGAAAACATTGTTAAATCAGAGACAATTAATGGCTTTAAGGAGGGTATCAACAGAGAAGTGTTTGATATAGAACAAAGAAAGAAAGTCTGTCATAACTCTTAAAGAGCTAAATGCCGGAAGGCATTAGTATATATTGCTATACTGCAGTCTCATAACTACTACTACCACTACTACTAAAATCTTAATTTGAAGTATCCAGTTAAATCTTGTTGCTAATGGCAAAAGAAAGTCTAATTAATTAAATATGAAATAAAAAGATACAAGTTAAGAAGACAGCCCACATTGGTCACAAATAAAAACTTATTTCCAATATTTAATTTAACTGGTTATTTGACAGAGTGATCAGCAAGAAAATAATCTATCCAAATTACCCTGTAAATTAGAAATGAACCAATATTGTCTGCAAAATTTGTGACTATGTCAAAACATGCATAATGCCATTTATTGTCTGATATGGACTCAACAAAAAGTGACCTGTAGTGATATGTTCCACCATAATCTCTGAATTGTAGATCAATTTTGTAAAAAGCCACATTTTGCTTGTAAGCAAAGCAGAGCTTAAATAAAAAATTAAAGCTAATTCAAAATTTATTAATAATAATTAATAATTACATATTTAAATGAACTTAGAGCCTTTGCGTCATTAAAGAGTACTGAACTCTTTGATGAGCACAAACCACAGAATGCATAGTCATTTAAATCTCCCTCGATTACACTTGTACAAGTTTCATAGTCAAAGATACCATGAACATCACTTGTTTTTTCCACAATGGACCCAGGGCATCTAATGCCGAATGTTTTTCTTAAAATGGATTTTATCTTTTAACAAAATAAGCATTCATTTATTAAGTTAATTAATCAAAAATTTTTACATCATCACTGGTCTGTGAAATGCTAAACAAAGGCGAATATTGTCCCTGTATTTCTAGTTGAACATTATTTCCAGATGCAGCTCCTTTTGTTTCCTCTTCTACTTCCATGATCAAATTTCCACTCTTTTCTTGCAAATTTGGAACATCGCCCAAATCAGATGAAAATGTAACACGGAATATTTTGATATTTTGATCTGGTGAAGAAACTGGACTAACAGTTACCATATTTGGACCCAAAGAAGCTAAATCATTAAGCGCATTTTGTAAATCGAGGGCAGAACTTGACTCAAAATCAAGAAAAACTTAAAATTTCAGATTTATTTTATTTCAATTTTATCAATTTTAAATTTACTTGTTTCGGCATTTTCAAATGACAAAATAAAAGGTGCATTGAAAGAGGAGTTAATAATTAGTTTTTGTACTTCGGAAACTCCACCATTTGATGTCACATTTGTTAAGTCAATTATCTAATAAATATATTTAAATTTTTTTATCAATTATTTTTATCTATCTATCAAAATCCCTATATAAGTGTCTTCTAAGACAAATACTCAGTGAAAGGAAAATTATTAGGTAAAATTTAACAATGTTATTAACAAACTTTAATGATCATGATCAAAAATAAAATAAAATTAGTGAATTAAATATTTAAATTGATTATTTAATATTAATCCTATAATTCCAAAAAGAGTTCAATTTACACAGTAAACACTTGGAACTTTAGTAGGTAATTGCTGCAAAAATATTTTTTTGCAAAAAGTAATAAGTCAATTAATAAGTTTATTAAGCTAAAATATCAAAGATGTAGCAATAAAAAAAACTTGTTTTTTGCTAGACAGAGATAAATTCAATAATTAAAATAGTAAATATTTTAGAATTATTCTTAAAAATAAAAGGTTAATCGTTTTAGCACATCCTAAATTTCTAATAAAAGATTCTTAAATTTCTGATCTGCACCCTAAAAAATTTTTTTCTCACTAAAAAAAAGGGTCTACCTCGTCCCCACAAGCAAAAATCTACTTTCCACAATATTAAAATGCTTTCCCACATTTCTAAATAAAACGAAAAAAGGCAGACCAAAGAATTCAGAGAAGTGGTGCGTTTAGAATAGCTTTTAGTTGATTAAAAAGTCATTGTGGTGGAGGGAAACGTGTATAGAGAAGATATTTTATTGTGGGAACACAATAATCTACTTAATTTGTTACCATGATATATGATCTTGAGAATAATAACTTATCAAGTTATGTACTTGATAAATTAAGGCCTAAATTGTGCAGTTTAAGTGTCTAATAAAATAAAATAAAAAAATATTAAAAATAATTTAAACATATCTCATTTACTTTACTTTATCCGAGGGTTAGCAAATTTTATAATTTTTTAAAGTCAACAAAAAAGTTTGCAGAACAGTGTTAAGAGTATTTTTTAGTTAAGTGTGTCTGTTAAAAATTTAGGATGTGCTGTCGCAACCATAACCATGACGCAAACTTAAAAAAATTAAGAAAACTTAATTTAAAAACTTACATATTTAAATATTTTTTTTTAAATAATTCAATTATCAATTAAATTAAAAATTTTGAAAAAAATAACCATAATAACTTTTGATAGCTAAATTTAAAAAAAATTTTAAATTGGAATATTTTTGGTGATATCTTGAAATTTTAGTTTTTAGATAATTTTGCTATTCGCAGTACTTGTCTGTCTTTTAAACATGGTTATTTACCATCATAAGCTTCATTCAAATTATTTATCAAATAGTTATGTCTCGATTTTTATTTAAATTACTAATTTTTTACTTTAATTTAAAATATACCAAGTTTATGAAGGAAATTTATTAATTTTGTAAGACTAGATTGTTAAACAATTAAAGTAAAATATTGAAAAATTTAATTAATGAATAACAATAGAGTTTTTACTAACAAAAATTTCTAATTAAGATAAAAAGGTTAAATATATAAAACATTTAACTTAAATAATTAATAAGATTTAAAATTACTAATTTATCATTATGATTTTTATTACTAAATTTTTTATCTATTTTCATTTTAAAACAAATCAATTTTATCAAAAATAGTCAATATTTTTGGACCTATTTACAACTTCAACTTTTACCAAAAGCTAAAAAAATAATCAATTTAAAGTTTTTCAAAAGATAAGCTAGTAACTTAGCATTTTTAAAAAATCAAGTCTTTGGAATTGAGATAAGTATTGACTTATTAACTTTAAACTTCAAATTTCGATTTATTTGTCTTTAAACGCTCAACCTGTCTTTCCAAAGTCAATTTTTGCTACTTGGTTTTTATATAATAGTTCTCTTCGAACTACTTTGCATACGACCATTCCATTTGTATCACAATCAGTATTTAAATCATATTTAAATTTGAAATTTTGTAACTCAATGATGATTAATTAATTTTAAAATTTTAAAACTAATTTTCTCAAACTTTTGTTCTAAGATTTACTTGGAAATTTTTCTTAAATTAGATTATTAAATATACAAATGAAAATTTTCAAAAGGAGTAAATTTAGACCAGATAAAGATAAATATCTTAGCTTGTCCCATATAAAAATAAAATAAAACAATTACAAATTTTTCGTTAGTTTTTGTTGAACTTATTTCTATATCTTGAACTTGATTGATGACATTACTAGTAACTGTATCGACCAAACTAGTGTCATAAAATCTGGCATTGATACCAAGCTCAAAATCATCTGAATTCGAAGAACCAATTGATTCAATGTAATAACTTTGAGGGAAAAAAATAACTTAATTTTTATTAAAAATTAAAAAATACTATTCTCCAGCTTCGAGGTTAACTTTTAAATAATTAGAAGTTGACTGACTATAGCTCGAAATAGCCGTCTTATTTTCTGGTTTCTCACTTGAGCTGAGATAAACTTTAGCATAGCCATTGGTATCTATTGGAAAGTCGTATTTGCCTGATTTTAATGGAGCAAAAAAGCCTTTGAACAAGACTGTGACCAAACCACTTCCACTTAGCGAAACACTCATTTTATTTGTGACATATTCAGAGGCCGATACAGATGGTGAATAAGAATCGAAGCCATCAAAGTCAGTTTTTCCATTATCTACAATAATATTGACTCCTCTTCCTCCATAAAAATAGCTCGTGTTGTAACCAGGATATGCTCCAACTTGGCACTCTAAAGTTGAATCAAAATAGCTATTTTGCTCAAACGCAATTAGCCTACATTTCTCATTTCCGATTCTTATATCTGCTTCTAGGCTTTCATCACTGTAAAAATGATTTCCAGTTATGGTCAATAAAAGACCACCATTTACACTTCCAGATTGGTAATTGGTACTACTTATTTCTGCATAGCTTTCAAAATTATAGATTTTTTCATCACCAGAGATGTAAAATATTGACCTAGATGCCAAAGAACGTCCATATTCTTCGGACACCAAAACTGTGGCATTGTAAACATTTACTTCATGACCCTCTAGCTTACACAACAAAGTGTCAGTTGTCAAATTTTGGTAAACCAAATTGGTATCGGGATTGATTAAATTGCAATACTGGCCATTGAAGTAAATTCTTGATATTCTAGCGCCTGTGTCATCAGCGCATGTATCTTCGTCACGAGTATAACAAAGAGTCTTGAAGTCTCCTTTCAAGGTGACCATGGAGCCTGGCGTAGCGCTTATAGGTTCCACAGATGTCAGCTTTGGCGTGTTCCAATTAACAACTCTGACATCGGCATTTTCTATATTCAAGTACTGTTGAAGGGGAATTAAGTTTCCATTAACCTTAACTCGAACTGTGTAGGTTCCTTCTGGCATAGATCTTGTAATAAAATATTTTAAATTATGTATTTTTAATTTTAAATTAATTAGTTAAAAAATAATCTCACGGTGCGTAGCATGTTATTTGTGTAGAAGTGACCTTGTCTGTATGAATTGGACAATCGTAGGAATTAAATTCACTGGTAAGTATCACTTCGTTCGAAAAGTCTTCGCTTGGTGCAAACGCAAATAAATTCTGGGCAAATCCTTTTGGTAAAAAAATAAAAAAATTTATTGGTATATATTGAATAATCAAATATAATTAAACAAATAATGGATAAGAAGATCTTATCTTGCCTTAATTAAAACTATTTGTTCTTCGCACAAGCTTATAGACTTAAATAAGGATTCCATTTTTTTCTGGAATTTATTTTATAAAGTATTAGCTATATCAAAATAGACATTAAATTTTCCTTTTTTTCCATTAAGTTTGAAGTGTTGTGCATTACCATTAATTGGCATTACTATGGTTCAGGTGCAAGACTTCACCCTGGAGCAAAATATGTATCCAATGGTGGAACGAGAAAGAGGGGTATACAACTGAAAGCAAACAAGACTTTTTTATCTTGGAAATTTTTTTTATTTTCTTTTATTCAAATCTTATAAATGTTTTGAAAATATAAATTTTATAATTTTTTATCGCCTACATTACACTGCTTACTATTCAATTTTTTTTATTCCATCACAATTCTTTAATCCTCATATTTGATCTGTCTTTAAAGTAAATCTTATATTAATTATATATATATATATATATATTTAACATCGTTTTTGTTCGCTAAAATTTCAATTCAAAACAGCATAGATAAAAATAATTATTAAAGAGGAAAATATTTATAAATGAACACAATATTTTTTTTTAAATTTTTGTATTCTTAAAAAGAAATAGTAAGTTACCAAGTAGTCAACCATTTAAGAATTAAAATTTTCTCTTTAAACTTAAGCTCTATTTTAGATACTGAATTTAGATTTGGAAATATGGAAAATAAAGACTTGGTCAGTCCCTATTTCCTGAAAAAGAGTGATACATTCAAACGTGGATAGCGGTCTTTTTTGCTACCTATACTTATTTGGAAATTGAATTCTTATTTAAAGAAATATCAATCTTACTTTGTCCATATATCCAAATCATTGTTCCTCCATTTTGACTCACGGTATTTACCCAATTGCCTCCATTTTTCCTTGTGGTAACAAAATTGACAATAGCGTCAGTGGGCTGGATGCAAGCTGACCAGATACCGGAAACAGTCAAGCATTTTGGAACATAACCGCTAGAATAACTATTAGGATAATCTATTATACAATAACTGTATTCTTTTCCTTCATAAGTAAATGGAATTTGGCAGTATTCTCCACTAGCTGTCTTTACTATATTCATTTTTAGATAAATATCTATGTCACGAAAATAAAAACTACCTGGACATATTTCTGCATTAGATTGAGTTAAATCAGCTTCCCAAAAGTTTAAGCAGCTTTGCACTAAAGTATTAAACAATGGCAATATAAACAAAAAAAATATTTTTTTCATTTTGATTTTAGATAAATAAATAAAATAAATGCTGTTCATGAGTTTATATATAAATTTTTGTTTTTCATTTATCAAATTCCTTAGTTAATTATTTTTAATAGGATCTTTAAAGTCAATTATTTTTCTGATTTTTTATTAATATAAGCAAATTGTAACTATCTGTTTGATTGCATACCTGAGAATATTAACCAAGTTACCTTATAATGTTTTTTTTCCAAAATGATTGTTTAAAAAAGATGCGAAATTGGAGATTTAAGAGAATAATTAAATTGGCATATTTTTTTAAATTTAAAAGAATTTTCGTTTATCAATTAGAAATCTCGCTATTTTTCAACTTAACTTTATAATTATTTATCCAGAAATTAGAACTCAAACTGATAATTTTTTTTTGGCAATTATTTTCGATGCAAAAACATGCTTCTCTTAGAATTGTTTTAATTAATTAAAAAAAATAAAATTTTTAAATAATCATAAATCATATTTAGAAATGAATAGCATAATTAGACATTTAAATATTTTTGTTTATAAATGTAAGTCTCTTGGTCGCGCATCGATTATTTTAATAAAATATGAATATTAATTATTAAAGACTATTTAAAAAGACATTAGATGCAATTTGGATGTAATAAATTGTAATTAAGTTTGATTTGTTGTCTTCATTAAAATTAACTTAAAATGGGACACTTAAGCAAAGTATGTCTGAACTAAAGGTAATAAAATCTTAGGAATGTTGAACAATTGTCTGAGTACTTTAAAGATGATTTTAGCATTCCTTTGGAAAGCTTCTATTTGGTGCATATACATTCTATTCGAACAATATGCCCAAACATTGTGCTAATTGAGAACTAATCTTAACATTAGTCCAGTTTGACCAACTCAAAGTCACTTTTTTATGAGCAAATGAACCTTATTTTGACTATTGCTCGACTCTCTTGTGCTATTTCTCAAAAGAGGCAATAATTAAATTGGCTAAGAGTTATTATTTGACAATATTTAAATTGTTTAAGTTCAAATTTGATGTAAATAACTTTAAAGATATTAATAACTTCTTAGAAAAGTATGGCCTAATGTGGCTATGGAAAAGTGAGAATCTGATTGAACCAACATCTAAATAAGTAAATGGTGAAAAAACTTTTGGATTTTTTTATTCACGACTTATAAATTGCTTTGTGATCAAGAGATCAATGTTGAAATTTACAACATTTAACCATTCAATTTTTAAATAACATAAATCTAATTTTCTCAGATTTTGTAAAAAAATTCAAAAAATTTAATTTAAATATATCAACGTTTTATTTTTTAAATAATTATATAAACAATTTTTAATTTGTGAAACTTTTTTATTTAAATAAATGGAGTGTTAATTGGTCTTTATGACATGGGCACTAGCCTGTTGATTAACCTTGAAATTGAATTAGTATCAAATTGTTAATTTAATTTTTTTTTAAATTAAGTTTGTTAGTCTTTTTTAAAATTTGCATTGCTGTCTAAAAATTGCTTTTCCTTCGAAAGGTAAAAAATCGAAGGTTAAATAGAATTAAGTCAATAATTATATATTTAAATAGTTTGAAAATAGGTTTTAAAAATATCAAGTGTCTGATAAAAATGATTTGTTTCAAAGTGAAAATAGATAAAATATTTATCAATATAAAATCATAATGATAAATTAGTAGCTAGCAAAGATTTTAAAAATTTTAATTAATTAACAATTTATTTAAGTTTAGGTAAAATATCTTATATAAAAACCTTAATAATAAATAATCTAATTTTTAAAATTCAAAATAAATATTTTTCTTTATAAACTTTATAAATTTTAAAATTAAAATAAATAAAAAGATTAATAATTAAAAAAAATTATGACTCTTTTATTATCACATTGAATGAAGCTTATGATGGTAAAAAGTCATGTTTAGAGCTATCACCAAAAGTGTTTTAGTTTATGTATTTTTTTAATCTTAAATTATAATGGTAAATTAACATGTTTTGAAGTTTTGATTTATCAAGATTTTTGATTTAATTGATAATTCATTTTTAAAATCTTTTTAAGTAAAAAATTTTATCTAATTATTCTATTAAGCCTTCGGATGAAACTTAATATGAAATTGTTCTTAGTTATTCTTTTTGATAAAGAGATTTGTACAAAATATTAAATTTAAAATTCAAAATTAATGATGGTAAATTACCATATTTAGAAGCCAGACATTCAAAACCGGTTTTCAGTCTTGTATTCAGTCAGAAAAAATTAACAATAAACATCCAATTTTTGTAAATTTCTTTGGAATATTTTTTTAAAGGAAAAAAACCAATTATTATGATAAAATTCATAATTAGAGTTTATAGAGAAAAATACGCGTAGGAAAATTCAGGTAATTTGAGCGTTAATTACATTTTAATTATCATGATATAAAATTATTTTTAAAAATTTTTTAAAACACTTTTTTAATTATTTAATTTAATGCATAAACATATTTTTATTTTAGATATTTTGGCTCGGTTTTGGAGAGAAAAAAAATTAATTTATTAATTGACTGTTTTCTTAAAAAAAATATTTTTTTGCAGTGCAATACTCACAAAGTTTTTACGTAATTTATACCAGACTTGCTAGAGAACCAAGCTTTGTACAAATAAAGATATTGTTTTAATTAAATATTTTTAAATGCAAGAAAATTGAACTTTTTAGGGACCTTGGAACTATAACTGAAACTTCTGAGAATTTAAGCATACTATTCTTCTATGTAGCTTTTTTTTGAAGAAAGATTTTATCTGTTTACACTGCCACAAAACATTCATGGTCTCGCCCTTACTTGTTATAATAAAGTGAATTGCCCGCTACAGTCGAAGCTCTTTTGTCCGGAAAGATGGCCAATATTTCGAAAATTTTTCTCATATATTCGTCTAAATCTTATAACAATTTTTACAATAATTAGATAAATTTAAAAAAGATTTATTAAAATTTAAAATATTGAAAAATTTTGAAATTTGTTTATAAAAAAATTTTAATATTTATATAAAAATTCAAGTAAAATTATGTTTATGGTAGCAAAATGTTTTCTTTTGATAAAAGTACAAAAAAATTACCAAATATATTTCAATATAAAATTTTATTATGCTTGAAAAGAAAATAAAAGAAACTAAGCTTAGTAGCAAAAAAAAATAAAAATTTAATATGTAATAAATATAAAATTTAGTTGTTAGTTTGTTGAACGAAAGGATTACGGGATATTTTTATGTTTTCGCTCACTGCTTGGTGACTTTTGCGATGAATTTCAGTAACTTATATAATTGGACTAAAAGTAAAGTATAGCTTTTAGCGCCAGTTTTTCAACCGAATAAGAGTTGATCTTGATCAGCGAAGTTCGTTCCATTCGCGTCTGTTTTGGTTGAGTGTCGTGGTCGGCTTGTAAAAGAGCTCCGACTGTAATAGCAATAAAACACAAAAAATTCCCTTGAGTAAATCAGATCGCTTAAGATTGGTTTCTAAAACAATTTTTTTCAAAATAAAATAATCAATTTCTTTTTTTTTTATTTTACACTTATTTTTATCAATTTTATTCTGCTTAAAAATAAAATAAAAGTCCCAACATTTTGTTCAGAATTTCCTCTGGTTTCAGAATCTGTAAAAAAAGTAAAGGTTGGGGGTTAAACCTCGGACTAGATCATAAAAAAAGGGAAAAATCTATGTTTTTACCATCTTCGGTCAAAATTCATGGTAAATTGTTATAAAAAAATACAAAATAGATATACAATTTTGGAGAAGAGATTATGAGCTTTCAGATTTGATGCATATTTAATGAGTTATAACTATTTATACCTGAGATATTTGGTTTTGTGAAATTCAGTACAAAATGGCAAAAAGAACAGAAAAAAGTGTAAAAAAATTGAATAACTTTTTTTCTAAAGGTTTAAACCTAATTCTGTAAATGCAGAATGGTGCAACATTAAAAGCTGCATCAAATATCTATGTCTGCTAATTTTGCAGAGTTCAGCAGAAATTAAATTTCAATATAATCGAGTGTAGTGCATTTTGCAGAGATTTTGCACATCATTTGCAGACTTTTACAGTTGATGCAACTTTGAATGTTGCACCATTCTGCATTCACAGAATTAATTTTAAACTTATAGAAAAAAAGTTATTTCATATTTTTACACTTTGTTCTGTTCTTTTGTACTTAACTTCACAAAACCAGATATTTTGACTTGAGGACAAGCAACTTTTGTTTTTTTTCAAATCTTTGAGGGTGATAAAAAATTGGATTTTCTAGACTTTCAACTATGCAGATTAATATTTTAAAGTCGGTTTATGCAAATTCAGATAGTGCGGTAGTTATGCTACGCTCGAACCTTATTTGTGCCACAACAATGTTTGAAAAATTGAAAAGATTGATTAAATTTCCAACCCGTACAATTGCTTTTTTGTTATTCAGTATTATTATCCTGTTGTTTTGATATTTTCATACTTCCATTTAAAATCAAGTTCATTTTGGTTACCTTGGCGTGAACATTTTTGCTGTTTATCAAGTGATTGATATTAAATCTTGGATTAAAATGCTTAATTTACATATTAATAAAAAAGTTTCGTTTTAATTAACATTTAAGAGATTTGGGAATTTTAATTTAAAATTTTTTTTATTTCGCTTAATGCTGGATTTATTTAAATTTTATTTTCTAGATTTTAAATGTCATTTAAAATTCCTGGTAAATAAATAAAAAAAAAAGACTAAATAAATTTATTTAGACAATACAAATTAGAAAATCTAAAAACAGACTAAATTAATCGGTTCTGAACAATTACATTTGAGATTAGCACAACAACTCTTTACCATAGTCTAATTCTTGGCACATTTTATTTACTTTTGGCGCACATGAAATCGCCTATAAAAAAAAATTATTTAATTAGACAAAATTTATATTTTTTTGGAACATAGATAAAAAATTTTTTGATCATTTAGAGAAAATTACCAAATTTTTGTTTAAAATTTTTATTAACTTTTCAAAAGCTTACCTTACGAAAATTTTCCAGAAACTCATCGGTGCGATTATTTAGGGAAAATTCGTACAACAAGGCTCTTGAATAGTACTCACTAAGTTCTTTTAAAACTTGGGGATTCTCCAGTCTATCGTTCGAAGCTAATTAATGATAAAATTAAAAATAAAACAAAAAATCTCTTTTTCCAATCTCTTACTAAACATGAGCAAAAAAATTGGAATCAGCAAGGAATACTCTTGGTCTGTCAAGTTCAAGCTTTTCAAGTTGGAATAAAATTCAAAAGCACAATCGCGAACACTTTCACTGGTAAGCAATGCAAACACTTCTCTATTCATTGGCGTATTCTCATCTAACATGAAGAAATAATCATCATTAATGTACAGTTTGATTGCTCGGACCCCGAAGATCATAAAAAAGCTGTCGCTTAAAATCCTTGGCAAATCCTTTTTGCTTATTCGCTGAAATCCTGGCAGTTGGTTGATTATTTGGAACATTGAGCTGGCATGCTTGAGCAGAGCGTTTATATTTTTTCTTTTGAGAGTTTGAATTGTGCTTTGTGTCCTCTCTAGTTGTCTGTGATGGTTGTTTGATTCCATAACCTTTAGAGCCAGTTTCTCATGTTCTTCAAATTCTTTGGTCTGTTCTTTGAATATTTGGTATGATTTGTCTCTTAGTAAAGCAAGAACAATTAGCTGGCTTTCAAATGAGCAATTAAGATATTTTTCCATCAAGTTGATCTTTGGCAAAATTTGTTGGTCAAATTGATGAAGCTTGGCGTAATGTTTAAGGGAAAGGCAAAATTTGTTTTTCTTAGAAGGCTCAGCTAAACTCTTTGGTCTGATTTCTTTCATGTAGTTTGGAATTCGTCCGACCCGCACTTCGGACAAGGACATGCCCGAGTCCAGGCACGCCATCCATCGGCAAAACTTGCACTTTTTCCTCTGCTTTGGATAAATAACACAGTTTTTGTTGCTCTTGCAAGCATAGTTCTTGTGTCTGGTCAAACTTCGCTTGAAAAAACCCTTGAAATAGATAACAATTAAGACAAAAAAAGCTCTATGACCACGGGCTACTTTGCAGCCCTCGCATGAAGACACCCCATAGTGTATTCCCGTAGCTTCACTCTTGCAAACACGGCACTTGCCAAAGTTGTACTTTACTTCAAATTTGTCATTCTGGGTCCTTTTTTTGTTCAAGTTATACTCGAACGAAAGAGCCTCAAGCATTTCTTGATCGCTCAGGTTCCTCTCGACCATTTTTATTAGCTCTAAAATTTTACGCAAAATATATAAAATTTTAAAACATTCTAATTTAAAATTTATGCAACTATTTTCTATATTTTCTTTATAAATGAGAAATGTATCATATTTTATTGCTTAGTCAAATTATATTTCGTTTAAAATTCTAAAAATAATAATAAATTTATCATTTTTAAAGGGAAAATTTTTCAAAATATACTGATCTACATTTTCTTATTTTAACTTATAGGTAAAAAAGTAAATTTTTAGCATAATATCTTAATTAGGTTAAAAAAATTGATTTTTGGTTTAAAATTTTTTTAAGCCCGCTGTGGAATCTATCTTAACAACAGATATTTAAGATAATAACCTTGCTTTTCAATTTAAACCAGAAAACATTTTTTTCATCTTAACATCTTATTATTATTTATGTAGTCATGTGTAGTCATTGAATGTGAAAATTTTATTAAATTTTCTCATAAAAATTCAAAATCTGTACTTGATTTTTCTAGAGGTTTTTTATTAAATTGAGAAAAAAGGTAAATTAATTTATTCAAAAATACCTATATTAAAATTAAGTAGGCTTCTTGTTTTTTTTTATTGAAAAAATTTTTTTTTCTAAATTATGAATAACATTTATTTAATACATTGATTTGGTTGTTATTAATAAATTTCCTTTAATTTTGATTTAATATTTTCTAATTTCTTTATTTTTCTAAAATATTCCAGTTTTATTCTAAAGCTTGGTACAAGGCCGTGATTAAATATCAGAGGAATTACAGCCTAAGCCGAGCTTTGGTATTTTTAAAAGGCAAATATCACTTAAGAAAGTGACTTTTGACTCTTAGTCGGATAATTATCTATAAAAGCCTTTCACAGTGACAAAAAAGATTATAAATTAAAATTAAATATGAATTTCAAAATTTGTTTAGCTCTGGCTCTATTTCTGGTTCTACTTGGTCAAAGTGGTGCGCAATCTATTGAAGAGAAGTGTCTGAATGGCGATGGATACTTCACTGATCCAAGATACCAATGCAAAGTCTTCTACCGGTGTGTGAACACAGGTCAGCCAAGCTTTGAGATAAAGACTTTTCACTGTCCACCTGGTTTATTTTTTGACACTAGAAAGAATTTATGTGACCGACCTGAAAATGTCCAATGCTATTAAAATAGCTTTATTTTTTTTTAAATAAAATTTGCATCTGATTTTTTTCTTTTAGCTGGTTTTTAATTTTAAAAGTGTAGAATCAAATTTAAATAATTAAGATCTACTAATGCGCTTATTGCGTCTTTTTCTAATTAAAATAAATGCTATCGATTGTTAATAGAAAATAAGGAACATAATTTTATTCTTTCTGAATAAAAAAAAGGAAATTTGGCTTTTATTAAGCAAATACAACTACGTAAAAATAATTTTGACTCACATTTAATTTTAACAATATCAGCTCAAATTAAATTCCTGAAATTAAAATTAAAAAAAAAATTAATTTTAACTATAATTAATTTAACTTATTAATTAATAATAAAATATTCTATGAATTCAAACTATTTTCCTTTTATTTAAAAATTGAATTGTAGATAAAGATTTTATATTAAGAATACAGCCCTATCTGTATTAACCATTTAAAGGATCTAATAAATAATCTAAAATTGTATTAATTTATTATGTTTTTAAATTCAAAAATATGAAAACTATTTTTAATTAATATATTTTGACATGAATTAATTTTGTCAGAAAAATTTCGATTGATTACAGAATATTTAGTTTTACCTGAGTTTTTTTGATATTGTAAAAAAAACCAATAATGGAATTGAGCTCCATATAGATGTATGATATCAAGTTAAACTCGGGAGTCTTGGACAACCTTAGTTTTATATAGCTCAAAATAGTTTCCGTAATACTTGACCCTCATTAATTAAAATCTCTAAATTTCGGTGCATTTGCTGAACTCACTTCTTGGCAATTCAAAGTGCAAGGTAGCATGAATACAAATTCTTATAGAAAATAATATTTTGAGAAAAAGACAAATGTTTTTTATGTTATTTGATCTCAGCTTTAATTTGGAAAAAAAATTAGTCCAACCTGTAAGCCGCATAATGGTTCCCCAGGACCCCCATTCATAGGGGTCAATTTCGATATTTTGGACGATGAAACTTCCAAAAGATAATTTTAACCATTTCTAGGTAATCAAGGATGCTCTATAAGAAAATCTGCAAAATTTCAATACTATTTTTTTCTGTATCTTAAGTTTAAAGCGTTATAACTCCTGAACCGAATTATCAGATGGTTCGATAGATACATTATTTTGTAGAGAATTAAATTTTAAATAAATTGTTCGAGACACTTTTTTTAATATTGAACTTAGTTTTTCACTAAGATACAGTTGAAAAAAAAGAATTTTTAAACAATGATTTATTTCAAAAGAAGAATACTAAAAAGCTTCTCTTTTTAATGCTTTAAAGCTCAAAATAAGAAAAAATGAGACATATTCTTCTATGACTTTTTATTTTATCATTCTAAAATTGTACAAACATATTCCTAATTTTCAATTTCTTAAAAAAAATATTTCAAAATGACTTAAGTAACGAAAAACAAGAAAAAAAGAGTGAAAAATTTAATAAAAAATATCCATAGAAGTCATATTACATATTTTTCCAAAAGATAATTTTTACTGAATTTTCATAATTAAACTAGACAAAATCATTTATTAAACTTTTTTAATTTTTCATATTTTTCCATTACACTGTGATGGTCTCTTTCGCTTTGATATGAAATATATCATTTCCTATCGGAACAGCAATACCAAGACCTGATAAATGATTTTAAATTTATACATGCTGTATTTTAAAAGCATCATAAAATTTTAATTATCAGGTCAAAATAAGTCTACCTTTATCCTAACAAATTTTGAAAATTTCCATATTTTTATTTATAATAAAATATCGACTAGGCCTAATGAAATTTCGAAATAGTTAAGTCAATCAAACTTAACTTTTGTGCCATGTTTTGTTCTACAGATATTGGTTAAAGAATGTGACATTCGCTTGTTAATTATACATTAAAAATATTGATTAAATTGGTTCTTGAAAAAATAATTAAAATGATTTTTATTAAGAGTGCATTATTTTTATCAAACAAATAGCAAAATTTTATTGTTTGTATTGCTAGATCAGGTCAATCAGCCGATAGTTTTAAAGTATTAAATGACCAAGCTTAAAAATTATTTGTTTATTTGTTTATTCTTTATTTAATTTGAACATAATCTTAAATTACATTTTACGCATTTTTTGCTTCAACAAAACATTATACCATTCTAAATAAATATTTAAATATAGCAGTTATTATGCAACTTGTGTTTTTGTGGCAAATTTTGGTTTAGTTTTTCCAAGATTTTCTCTGAGAAAAGTTTTTGTGCATAAGTAGTAAAATCAAATAATGGCCATTTAATCAAATTTTGAGAAAATAAAAAGCCTTTTTGCTAATTTAATTATACCTTACATACCTTTATGTTTATTAGATAAAATTTAAGTGTCAAAAACTGGCAATTACATAATATTTTTGTCCTTTTTAATTCTTATTATTATTCATAGTCAACTTTATCTTCATTTAATTTTATTTTAAAATTTGAATATTATTAATATTAGTACGAATAAAGATAAGCTTTTATCCTTAATTTTATATCTTCTAAACCATAGAAATTATCATTTGTTTGAAAGTCTTTATAAAGATTTAAATTAGCTTCATTTCAATAGTATAACTAAGTCGAAACAATATGGCAAATATTATCTATTCAATTATTTGGATTCTAATTCTGTGGTTTTTGATGTGGCCGATTGCTGGCATTCTTGCAAGCTTTTGGATTCTCTTCATGCCTTTGGAAGCTTGTTTTCCGTTTTTTAAGGATTTGGATTCGACTTTACTCAAATGGATTAAATATTGTGAAAATGTTGGCCAAAATATCAAAGAAGGAAAATCGTTGAGCTCATAAACTTTTATTATCTATGAATTTATTGTAATTTCTTAATAAAGTAATAAATCTAAATTAAAAATTATCTTTATTTAATAAATTGTAGTTAAATCAAAGTTAAAAATAAATTAGTTAGAACACTTGCTGTAAGAAAATTCTTTTGCTACTGGCTTATCTTTTTTTATTGTTTTTTGTTATAAATTTTTATCAAATTAACATTTTTTAGACTTAAAAAAAATTTTTTTTATTTTTATTTACTTTAATATTAGAATAAAAAAGGTTAAATCAAAATTTATTTAAATAATTAATTTTTTTGTATATACTAAACTTGCAAAATATCTTTGCCATAAAAAAACAGCTTTTTTAAGGACGTCCAAAATTTTTTGCCCTCTAAAACTCTCAAAGGTTGTTCATAAAGCTTAAGCTTTAACTTTAACAAAAAGATTGGTTACTCATTTTCAAAAACTAGTCGAGCATATTGAAATATAAAAATAAAAACTTAAATTGAGGCAAAAATAAAGCTCAATTTTTGGCTTTTTGATATATTTGGTAAGAATTTAAGATAGTCACGCGTAACTCTTTAACAAGAATCAAGTGATGGTAATTTAATCCTCATTCAGTTATTTATTAAGAGGTATTTAAAATTTGGAAGAAAATGATAATAAACAACTAAACAAATTAATGCCCACTGTTCACCCGAGTGGGTAAGGCTAGATATACCAAATAACCATATAACACAAAAAAGAATAAGATCGCTTCCTATTAATTCTTGTTTTTCTTTAATTGTAAATACGACACTGGTTATTGCTTTCCTGTGAATAGGAGAGCGATAACCTTTTGTCATATTATATAATTGGACTTTATTATTTTTTTTTTAATAATTATAAAATATAACAAAAAATTTAATTAAGTTCAATTGTTTATTTATTTAATTAAAATTAATAATAAAATAAAAAACTAGTTTTCATCAAAAACAAGATCAGCATCCGTTTCTGAATCGTAATCAATTGGGTTTAATCTTCTTTTTTTGATATTTAACTGAGGGCCTTCGTCTTCTTCCGGAAACAAGTCTGTCAATTCGGTCTTCAAGTCAAAACTTGGAAGATCGTAAACATACTCATTTGGATGAGTTTGTGGTTGTATTTCTTGGACTTCTTCTTCTTCGCTACCGAAGTCCTCTATTTGAGTCATTATTTTATTTACTTCCAATTCTTGTTCTTCCTTCTTTTCTAAGTAATCTAGAAATCTTGGCCAATTCGTATCGTTGATAATCTTCCCAGCAATTGTTCTATATTCTTTTCGCCATGGAGCTAAAGTTTTGGCAAAAAGATTCGCATATTGCAATGAATCCATATTAACAACTATAAACCTGCGGGAAAATTCTGTCTTAGAATTAATTGCCCGAGACAATACATCATAATCAATGTATTCATCGGGGTTGAACGATATTAAAAATCGTTCAATCGACAGATCGATATCCTCGACTGCCGTCTTATTTTTAGCAAGCCTAACATTAAGGCCGCTGCCATACAGCTGCTCTTTAATAAAACAGAGCGTGTCATTTAAAGTGATTTTTTTAAGCAAGTTCACAAACTTGCACTCCTCCTCTTTCACAAATTGCATACCTGGCCATATGTGGTACGATCCAAATGAATCGGCCAGTATCTCGCAACTAGTCGACTTATATGTCGACGCCCTACCGCTTAAAAATAAAGCCGTACCTGTTTCTATGGGATTGCATTTTGCATCGTAATTCGCGCAGGAATTTGAGGTAATTTGTGAATGGCAATAATTTTGTAAATTCGGATTTCGGAATTGGAAGCGTACGATCTTCCTCTTGCCTCTGACGTTCCAACGACATGAAACCTTCATAGTCCTGTTTGGACAATCGAAGGTTCACACAGTACCGTTTCCAGGAGTTTTGTCGAGGGTATTCATCTCTGAATTCCCTCATCTCCTCAGGACTGTGTTTTGGTTTCGACTTCATGCCTTCTACTTTTTTAACGAGCGTTGTTGTTTTATTGCCGTTATATTCGATCGTTCCATCGTCATAAATAACTATTTTTTGCCTGATATATTCTATCGTGTTCTTCCAGTGCATCTCATCTTTTACTTCGATGAAATGCATGACCATAAAGGCCGTTTTAGCGTGTGGGTTTGTTATACCCAGTTGCTTCAGTGATTCGGCACTCATATCCCTCATGATTCTTAAAAAAATAAATGTTAATTTATCTGTAGTAGAAAAAAGATTTCTGTTTTAGTATAACTCAGAATACTTTGAAATTAAACCATGGATTCGTCAATGATGCATGGTTTTTCCATTGCTATTGTTGGGCCTCATCGACTTTGTGATGAGAAAAAACCACTGTAGGACAGCGAACTGGTATATTGGAGAATGTCTCTGGGTCTGATAAAAAATCTTTGCCATTATATCACAAATGGAGAATCAGATGAAGGAAAATACCTCGAAGCTGTTACGCAACACTGGATATGCTAGCCTGGAAATAAACACTAGAAAGACATAAGTCATTTGCATTAACAAGGAGCTCAATGCATCAGTTTTAACACTTCGAAAGTTTCACATATCTAAAAAGCGTAAAAGGAAGTCCCTAGAAGATATTTGAAGCAGATTAATCAAAGCCAGAGCCACATTCTTCAAATAAAGGAACATTTGAAAATCTTCATCCCTTCGACTGAGGACTAAATTACATCTTTATAGTAGTCTTGTTAAATCTGTATTGCTATATGGATCTGAATATTGGAGAGTTACTGACAGTGATCTTCAAAAAATCTAAGTATTCCATAACAATTGCTTAGGGAAAATTTTAAGTCGTTACAAATGAAGAGCTGTACATCATATCGATGACTTAGTCAAACAGAAACAGAATATTTAGAAGTTTTAAGTGGTTTGGTAATGTATTGAGAGTTCCAACATACATAATTCCTAGAGTTGCATTATTTTGGTCACTTCAAGGAAATAGAAGGTTTGGAAGACTGAAAATGACATTGAGAAGAACAATTGAAAGTGATCTGATTCTTGGAAAAGGAGATGAGCGCCTCTCATATTATCCTACTTAGATAGTATTTAAAATTTCTTAAGATCCATTGAGTTTTTCAAAAATATTTATCATTATACGCTTCTTTTGGACAAAAATCATCCACTCATTTTGCCATTACCTTTTCTTCTCTTCATGTCATCCTTATTTCGATCTTTTTGTGATTATGTACCTTCATGTTACTACTTGTCATCCTACCTTGGAGTCTTCACTAAAGCGCTCTGTTTGGTATACGTGTTCTTTTCATTCTTAATACATGTCCAAGTCACCATAGTCTTTTATTCTTTATTCAGTGGCTTCTGAATGTTTTGAATTCTATTAGATCCAAGCTTAGTGCTTCCCAATTATGTGAATTCTCTCAATTACTCGATTTGTGTCCCATCGGTAGTGATCTTGGTATCCAATTTAGTATTTATACACATGATTCTTATTTTAGCCCAAATTAAACATTTAATATATTGATATGCAAAATTATCAGATTAATAAAGAATTTAAAATAAAGAATTTTTTTCTTTTATTTTAAATTTTGCCATCGGTTCAATCAAGTTCCTACTAATTAATAAGACTTAGCTAAGATCAAACTTTTATAAAATGAAAAAATACAGAATATATCATTTATCTAAAATTTTAAATAAAATCCTTTATTTAATTTAATTTAAAAAATTTTAAATTTCATTATTTGCCATTAGGATAAAATCAAAAAAGCATAATATCTGCTCAAAATAGCAAAACTTTAAAAAAAGTTAAATCTGTCAATTGTTTGGAAAAAATTAGATAAAACAGACATTGATATCCTTGGGTGAGCTTATCGTTTATAAAAACAACAAATTTGTTGATAAATTTTTAATATATTTAAAAAATAATAATCATGAAAACTCTATATATATTTACAATTTTACTCTGCTTGAAATACAGCAAAGCGATTACATCCGAATGTGCCCAGAGCTTTACAAGTCGGGTGCTTTATGCTCACAATCGGTTTAGAGCATTGCATGGCTCGCCAGATTTGGTCAATGACCAAAGGATAATCAACATAGCTCAAAACTATGCACAAAAATTGGCTTCTACAAACACATTTTCTCATAGTGGAGCATCTGGTCTTGGTGAAAATTTAGCAATGGTTTCATCTAGTAGAAATGTCGGAACATGTGAGGAATTGGCAGACAGGTTTGTTAAAATGTGGTATGATGAAGTAACAAAGTATAGTTACAGCAATCCAGGATTTTCAATGCAAACTGGCCATTTTACCCAGGTGGTATGGAAAAGCACGACAAAATTAGGATGTGGATTAGCTGTGGTAGGCAGTAGAGCGGTCGGAGTGTGCAACTATTCGCCTCCCGGAAACATGATGGGAGCATTTAGCAGTAATGTTCTTCCGCTTGGATCCAAAGGACCGAACACTGTTGAACCAAGTTCTACTGTGCCACCAGATTCAGGAAATAACCAAAATAATAATTGTTGTCCATGTGATTGTAGCAAATTGGTAACTCCTCCTCCAACCACTACAACTAGGAGATATTTCTGGAGACCGACATGGAATCGATGGGGCAAACGATTATTTGAAGCGTCAACTAAGAATAGATTTGAGGATCTATTCGACTGAAAAATAATCATATTAATCTTGATAATTTAAAAACTTAATTATTTTTTATATGTTTGTATTTTTTTATTTTCTATTTTATTGCCTTTGAGGCTAAAAATTATAAATTTAAACAAAAAAAAAATAAATAGATTTAAAATTCCAATACTTAATTTTTTTTTGACTTGAGTTGAATTCTATTATTCAGCAATTTTCAAATCATGTTTTATTTGTCCAAGTTTTAATGGTCGGATTATTACTGAATTTACTTGAATCAAATGGACAGCATCTGGTATTTTACTGAGTCTGCAGCCATTGATAAATTTGGTTCAGCACACTCTGCTAAATCGACTAAAGTCTTTTTGTTCGAGCTCTAATGTTACTTTCACTTTATACCTCTTGGCAATCCAATCCAATATCCGATCTTTGCTCCCTCAGCATCTTCTCAATCATGCTTGTTATTCTCTAAGCATAATATGCAGCATTAAGTATAAAATCTTCTGATTTTCTACAATTATTCTACAAAGAGCCTTACTTGCTACTGTTGGCAAAGTTATTATTTGCCAATTGTCACAAAACATTTCCTTGGAAGTTTGTCAGCTTTCATTATTTTACAAGACTCAGTCAATGTTCAGAATGGAAAGTTTACAAATTGACACTATTCTTAATTTTAAAAATTGCCAAGGGGTATAAGTGAGGTTGCTAACAGTAAAGCTTGGAGATTTAGAGTCCGCGGAAAATTTCTTGAACTAAGTTAATCAATGCCAGAAGACTCAGGAAATAAGCAAAATAGACTTAAGAACTAGTAGATAATATGGATGCTATGGTTCTAAAGATGGAGTTAAAATAAAGTCATCATAAAGGTCTATTTTTGGAACATAGTTTTGGATCCAGACATTATTAGACATGTTTTTAAAGTGATATCTTAAAAAATAATAAAAATTAAAGAATATAAGTTCATAAGACTCAATTTACATTTATACTTATAAAGTTAGTGTAAATAAATTAATAATCAGTTTTATTTTTGATGCTTTAAATTTAAAGATATAGAAAATATTTTTATTTAATAAAAAAACTTATGAAAAAATCTTATTTTTGTTTTTTTTTGTTAAAAATAGGTAATAAGTCCATTTTTAGTGCATTGAACCTAGCATTTCTAGTGTGCCATACGATTTTTTTTGATCATAAAAAAAAGTTTGGTCATCCAAAATCAACTTATCCATTGATAAAATCTTAAACACAAGAGAATTTATTTATTCATATAAATAAAGATCGTATAAGAGCAATTTAATCTTAATGGTACTTTTGGAGCAAAAAAATTATTTAGTTCAAAATCTAGACAATTTAAAGATTAAATTACAACTTAAATTTTTCCTAAATTAAAATAATTTCTATTTCAAAAAAGATGCTTCTCGAAAACGCCACATTTTTAATTACACTTTCCATTTTATTTGTCATTACAGCAGCACTAGTGTATTCTTTGTGCATTTATTTTTTTGGTAGATGCCTTCTAAAAACAGTTATCTGGAAGAAATCGTACCAATTTAAGCCAATAAACAGTAAGCTAAATAAGCTATCCGGAGAAGAGTTGCATTTGCCAAAAAGCGAACGTCTCTGTTTTGGCGAAGTTAAGAATTTGGACTCAAAGATACTCTTCCATACGCTTAATGAGATTGATGGACAAAGCATTCCGCTAGATGGTTTGAATGAAGACTTTTTTTTACTAGAAAGTACTCGAAATAAAAAATCTGAATTTAGAAAATTATCTCAAGGACTGAAAAGCCAAAGTTTTAGCGATTTTGGAGCAGTAAAAAACCAAGATGAGCAAAATAAAAAGATAAGTGGATTAAAGCGTAAGATTTCTCGTAGTGACAAATCATTAATCTTAATATTTAATAAGTCAAATCTGATTTTTTCTTTTGATAAAGATGACCGAGAATCAAATAATTCAAATATAATCTAATTTGATTTTTTTTTTCTAATAAACTTTATCAGTAATTATTTATTTTTATTATTTTTACATTCTATAATTTTATAAATATTTTAGGCTTTTTTAAATTTCATTTGTCAGGCTTACTACAGCGCGTTTGTATTTATTAAAAAAATTAATTGTTAATTCTCAAATACTGAAATATTACGTTTTTAAAACTTAATAAAATATTCAAAAATCAAAATATCTCTTTTTAATCGCTCTAATATTTTGCATTGAAAACTTTTCAAGTAATTTGAATTGTTAAACTTCTCTTAATTATTAATTTTTAAATATTGCCGAATGATTAAAAATCTTTACTAATTAATATTTTTAATAATATACGAGGTATTATTTATTTAAATTTTATCAAAAGAAAATTTTTAATTTGGGGATCATAATTTTTAATTCGCTGCATATTATACTTAGATAATTGGGGTTCCACAAGGTTCAGTACTTGGTTTTTTCGATGTTCATAAATGATTTACCAGAGATAGTTAGTCATTTTTGTAAGCTGTTTGCGGATGACAGCAAATTGATTAGTGTCATTAGAAATACTGGTGATCAAATGCTAATTCAAGATGACATTGACAAGATGGTTGAGTGGTCGAAGCGCTGGAGTATGGAGTTCAATGAGTCCAAATGTAAAGTAATGCATATTGACAACTCAAAGATTGCCAGGCAATAAATCTCAATGTTAAATGCAAATGATATCAGAATTGGTTTAGCTGAGACTACTACTGAGCCCGATCTTGGTGTAATAGTGAATAGCAAACTCAAATGGAATGATCAAATTGATAGTTGTGTTATAAAAGCTAATAACATTGTATGCTTAAGAAATCATTTGAGTATTGGGATGCTCAATCTTCTTTGCAACTTTACAAAACATACGTTAGACCCCATCTTGAATACTGTGTGCCTGCTTGGAATCCTTATTTAAAAAAGGATATATTTCGACTAGAACAAGTACAAAGACGAGCAACGAAACTTGTTCCACAGATAAGAAGTTTGAATTATGAGGAAAGATTAGCTAATTTAGGATTGGAAACTCTAAAAGAAAGGCGAGAGCGTGGAGATCTGATTCAATTTTATAAAATTCTAAACAAATATAATCATGTCAATTGGCATTATGATGCTAAACTTATGAGTTCAGTTAACAACGAAGGACCAAGTGGAGGAGTAAGAGGAGCAAAGCATCGCATTCGCTCTCAGCTAACAAAATGTGAAGCAAGGCATAACTTTCTATCTAATCGAGTAGTGAAATATGTTGCCAACGTCGGTTGTCACAGCAAGTTCGGTTAACCAGTTCAAAAACAGACTGGATGATGTTAGTAGAAATAATAAAAAATAAAAAGTCTTCTATAGCGGGACTACTATAGTCTTCCTGCTTTGTCATTTTAGATTAACTAAATTGACCGTAGAATATAAAATATTATTATTAATTTAACAAAGGCTTTTTTTTAAATAATAACTGAACCCTCCTTTTTTGAAAAAATAATATCAGTTAAGGTATTGAACTCCATGACGACGTATGATATCGAGCCTAGACCGAACAGTCTTTGCATGGTCTTGTACAACCTTTGGATCTATATTGCTCAGGCAAGTGCGAATTTTGTTTTTGATTTTTGGCTTTTCAATCATCCTCATAAACTTGTCATGGTCGTGCTTTTGGTACTTTTGCTGGATTCATTTATTTGGAAACATACCTTATATTTTTATCTAACGTGCTTGTTCTTTACGCTCTACGGCGTCCTGCAAACCTTACTGCAATGAAAAATATTATTTCCTGGCAAAGCGGTGTTGCCAAAAGTGCCATCTCGTGGTTAGCATTTAAACAAGGTCTCTTGTGTTTTTTTATACTTTTTGATGTTTGTATACTTCTTAAAATCTTTCCGATTAAGGTAAAGTGAAAGCTAAACTTTCTAGTCATCTTTCTTTGCAAATGACCCTATTTATGATTGAATTAGGCTCTAAGTTTAGGAACCATTAGTTTCGTTACAAATTTAGCAGGTCTACCACTTCTTTTTTTCTCTTGAATGTTTTATCTTTTTCTATAATATCTAGCCAACGATAAACACAGCGTTTTTACACTTAGTTTTAAATCGAGACTTAATTTACAATTAATTTACAGCCTGATTTATTCTACACCTTAACAAAATATCTAATTTTACATTTTTACATTTTCATATTTTTAAATTTTTTGTGCAAATTTCAAAAAAAATTAATAAAACAATTTCCCAAATGAAAGTTTTTTGAACAATGCACAAAAAAATAAGCAATTGAAAATGTAAAAATAGAAACTTTCAACATTTTTTCACTAAAGGTTAGCTACCACGAAGAGTGCATCAACTTGGTGAATCTTTGCTTTGAATTAAAACAGAGTGATAGTTTTATTTAAAAAAAAAGAAAGTCCAATTCTTTTATTTTTTTGTGTTATTTAATGTTGTATAATAAAATATTAAATAAAATTCTAAAAAAAAACATGCTTATTTTTAAAATGTTAATTAAAATACCAAGGGTTGTAAAGTTAGGCCACTATAAATAAAAAATTAATATTAGCTTAGATTTTTGTACAAGCCAATTTTCATTTGATATTCTACAAAAGCCATGAACTTCTTCCAAACATTTTCAGTTCTAGCGTCAAACTTATCTCCTAAGCCATTCGCCAAAGTTCCTGAAAGAATGTCTTCAATTGGCTTAATTAAAGAAAAAAAGATAAAATTAACAATTTAAATTGAATATACAATTTCAAATGAAAAAATCTACCTGAAAGTGTTCATCTTTGATCCCTTTTTTGTAATGCAATTCTCCCAGATTAATCAAAAGACTACAACATAAGTTTATATCCTCCAAACTATAGATAACTTTATCTATTGCATTAAATAACTTTTGGCCATGTGATAACGCATTTGGATTTTTAATTAAATCTTCTTCGGTCTCAATTTCTTGCATGAACCACCACAGATGCTTCATGTCTGGATATTTTTTCAAAAGCCTTAGCATAAAGTCAGTGGCAAATTTTTCCTCTCCCCAGTGAACAATATCTCGCCATGAGTTACGTAAACTAATGACATCATTAATGCCCAAAAGGATGTTTTTATCACTTGGTACTATTAAATCGCTGCTTGAACAAGATCCCATTGGAAAATATTTACTTTGTCCTAGACAGATCAAAACTTATCTGAATTGTTTAAAAGGTGTGCGCGCAGATTCTTTAAGAAGGGAACAATGACGTTCGGGATATGGTTTTTTTATCCTCTTATTTCGTGACATTTTTCCGCTATTAAATTATCATGATTTTTTTCTTACTTTAATCTATCCAGCATCAAAAGCTGAGGGAAATTTTTCTTTGAAATTATTTCTATTCCTAAATTATTTTTCTTTTTATTTAATTGAAAAAAAATTGTTTTACAGGAAGTTAAATAAAATTTTTTAGTAACAATTTAAGTCAGAATTTAATAAATAATTTATCAATTGGTGGTTTATTATAAATTGTGTTTAGAAAAATAGAAAGATAAATAACAATTAGTTAAATAAATTTTTGTAAATAATCATTTTTAAATTATTTTATTTTAATTTATTCCAATCATTCACGGCACATTTATTTGAGAAAAAGTCTTGATTATTTCTATAGGTGTCTTCTTGAAGATAAAGAAACCACTACGTGTGGACATTGCCAATTGATATTTAAGAAATGGCAAAGCATGTGGATAAAGGCACCTTTTGTACGCTTTTTGTATGTTAATTTAGTCATATTTGGTCATATATATGAAACCACTCTGGAAGAGCGTACTCTAAATGAGCCCTTACTAAGCTTTGATAAATTAATGACAAACTTCGCTTAAAATTTTCCATGAAAAGTCATTGTAATTCAAAATTCTTACTCTTTCTGGATCTGTCATAATGTAATCATCTTTGAAGGTCCTATTTTGGCCATAATTCATATTATCAAATTTTTTGTAGTTCTGATCCATTGACCACCCATTACACTATCTGATTAGTGACCTAGTAGTGGCTTAAATGATAATAGTTGTTTTATTAAATTTAGCAAAATTGAGTACATTATAAATTAAATATCTTTGATTTAAAAACTTGTGATTCTTTCATGCTGATAATGGTAAATGGTCATCTCTTGATTCAGGAAAGCAAAAATTAATGTTTGTCCATCTCTAGCAAATATTAGCCAAATAATGATGACTCAAGCAGCAACAACCATCTGTCAATTAAAAGGGTCCTCAAATGTTGAATATTACACTGGTATATTGAGATTAGATAACAATAAATGTTGATAATAAATTAAAAAATTAAATGTACTGTTTAATATATTTATAAAATAAAGGATAAAAATATGACAAGTAAACTTTATTGTATATTTTTTTACAAGAATTATTCTGGATCTTAATTAGTTCTATTTAATAGTTTTAAAATTTGAATAAAGTAGAATTTTTTTTAATTATATTTAATTAGTTCAATTGGTGCAAAGTTTCAACCAACTATCTCATCCATAGTTGTAAAGTTGAAAGAAATCTTGCATTCATTATAGTCCTTGGAACTTAAATCAATGAACTTAATATGTTTTTAAGCGATTATGTCAAATTTTGATAATTACTTATCTAGACACTTTAAAAACCTCCAAATTCATTTTGTCCAAATCCACGGTTGTTTTGCAATATTATATTTTAGTCATTAAAAAATATAAACCTTTTCTTATAGATTCTTATAAATATTTAGATTACCTGATTTAAGCTAGTCATTGGTATTTCTGAAATATAAAAATTGCAATTTATTTTTAACAATTAATAAAAATTTTTTAAAAGAATTATTAATTTAATTTACAGTTTCATTTCTAGAGATTTATTCTTTATTCGTAAACATTGTAAGATACTATGTTATTACCATTAGAAGCAGTAATAGCAATTACAGTAGATAGTTTTAAGGCAAACTGATAGAGTAATAAATTTATAAAGACTGCAATAAACCTGAGAGCTAAGCGCAAAACTTGTGCTGGAATACCGCAGTAACCACTGCTAATAATTAAATGATCAAATTCTTTAATAAGCCTCTTAATGATGAATTAATTAGGTATCAATAATTAAACATTTTTACTCCAGTACAACTATTATTAAATTGTTAAGTATTATAAGTAAATAATATTGATAAGGAATTTATTGTGAATGAATTCTGAGTGAAAAATGGCACCATTTAGTAAATCATGTCAATTTAAGAGAAAAATTTAATTTAAAATTCTTTTTTAAGAATTGAACAACATTTATGATAAATTTATGTTTAGTTTTTAATTTTTATTATTTCAAGTTTTTTATTCAAAGAATAGACAATTTTTTAAAATTAAAATTTTTACAAATTTCTACTAATGGTTTTTGGGTTTAAAATTACATTCTTTAAAAAGAGATTAATTTTTGCGAATGAAAAATTATTTTTAGGCAAAATGACATCCAAGTTAAATATTCAACACGAGATTAACAAATATCAAACGGCGTTCAATAAACAGTTAAATTAATTGTAAACATTTTTTATTTTATTATCTCTCATTTTCTAAATAAAGGTTAGAACTATTTATGTAATTTAAATGTTTTATAAAATGCTAAAAAAATTTTAAAAACAATTATTTTGGTTATGTTAAAAACTGGAAAACTTAATTACATGTGTCATACTTTAAAAAATTTAATTAAATAAATTTTCCAAAAAATCTAAAATCTAATCTTTTTTTATAAAATATCGGTCAAATGATAAATATCAAAATGTGAATCATTGACGTAAATGATAAAAGATACCAATTTGGTACAAATGTGACATTAAAGCTATATTTTGCAGCTTAAATTTCAAACCAACTGAGCATTTAACTTAAATGTTAACTTTGTTCTGTAAAAGGAATCTTTCCTTTCAGGCTTTTACGGCGTAGGAATTTATTGAGATATTTAAGAGCTTTTATTCAGAAATTATTAAATTCTAAAGCAATTTAAAATATAATAATGACTAGGGAAAAAAATGATTTAGAAGCTCAGCAGCCAAAAAGAAGATGTCGTTTGACCAAAACTTTACTTCTCATCATAGTAATAGTCTTAACATCATGGTTTTTTTTTGTCGAAATAGTAGTCGGCTACTTGACCAAATCAAACGCCTTGGTGGCCGACTCTTTTCACATGTTAAGCGACATAATCTCGCTCATAATAGGCCTCACGGCTCTTCGATTCTCCAAAAAGGAATCATCCGAAAATAATACTTTTGGATGGGCAAGAGCTGAGGTATTGGGTTCGCTGATCAATGCTGTATTTCTTCTTGCGTTATGTTTTACCATTGTGGTCGATTCCATATCACGTTTTCTAAAGCCTGAACCTTTGGAAAAGATAGATCTAATGTTAGCAGTAGGCGCAGGTGGTCTCGCACTTAACATAGTGTCGCTGATTCTCTTTGGCGTGCAGTCATGTCAGGATGACGGTGACAAAAATAACATGAACATGAATCTACAAGGCGTTTTTTTGAATGCCCTGGGCGATTCTCTTGGTTCCGTGGCAGTAATTATTAGTGGTCTAGTTATTAAGTTTGTTCCGCCGAGGAATAACAGTCATGTTAGATGGAAGCTGTACATAGATCCTATCCTAAGCTTGGTAATAGCTGGGATAATTGTGACCAGCATAGTACCATTGCTGAAAAAATCCAGCTTGATACTTTTACAAGGTGTACCGCTTAGCTGTAATGTAGAAGAGCTACGAAAGAAAATATTTAGTGTAGATGGGGTGATAGATGTTCACCATTTTCACGTGTGGAGTCTGAACACGGAAAAGATGATCGCTTCTGCTCATGGTAAAAATGCGCAAATTTTAGACCATTATTTAAATTTTGATTTAAGTGCGTTTGTCAGGCGAAAAAGATGAAAAAAGAGATTGGGAAACAGTGGAAAAAGTCAAAAGATTGCTGCATCGAAACAATATTCACTTGACCACCATTCAGTTGGAACACGATGATGCATCATTGGATTCATGCGATGAAGAATGTCCCGATTCACTCAAAAAAGGAAAGCCCTCTGCAAGCAAATTTGAAGTCAAAAAAGAAAGAGATGAGTCAAAAAATTTTATCAAAATTTAATTTAGTGCTTAAAATTTATTTTAATTTGTGTGTAAATTAATTATAATTTTTTAACCAAAAAAAAATAATTAAATAAATTGTTGTTGTTGCTGTTTAAGATGAAAATTTATTATTCCTAAATCTCCATTGCATTAGGAAATCAAAAATTCATATTTGAATAAAATATAGATAAATTTTAATAATTTGACCAAAAGTCAATTTATAAATTAAAATTTTTTAACTAAATTTATTAAATTTTTTAATCAATTTCGGTGAATTGTTGACAATTCTAAGTTGCTGTATCAGATTCACTTGAGTTTTCCCATAAGCTTCTTGTAAACGGGGTTAAACACTGTAATGATGTATTCAAGATGCAGCTTTGCCAATCAAAAATAAATTTAGAACAGTTTTTAGGATCCAATATTCAAATTGCCGTGAACCATGTTAGCTTTGTTGGTTTCATGAAGCACCTTAAGATTCATTTAATAAAATTACATTTATTTACCATTCAGCAGGTTGCTGACTCAAATTTTTTTAAAATTTTAAGAAACCTAAAATTATTTAATAATAATAATCAGATTTGAAGATCTAATTGAACTATTCCTTTACTTTTGATAATTTTTTTTATTTAAAGAAAAATAATAATTTAACTTTTTTAAACAAAAATAATCTAAACATGAAAATTGTTTATATTTTTGATATTTTTCCTTTACTATTTTTATGCAAAAATTTAGATATTTTAAAAATGAAAATAAAAATTAAACCCATACCTTTGGAGATAAATCTTCTTCTCATCTATATAGATTTCAAAATAATTAAATATGCTTTTTAAATTTGACAAAAAATATTAGTTATTTTATGTATTTTATTATCAACCTACTAATGGTGGTACGAAAGTAGAAAAAAATCTGGTAAGCAATTGATATCATAACAAATCATGCGAAGTTATTTAGAAATATGCTAATATATGATTTTATATTCACGTTCTACAAAATTTTTAATATAAGAAGCGTTCAAAATGATGAAATAATTCTACCATTAAAGAATTTTAATTAATAGTTTATATCCTAAAACTTGTTTAAATTTTCTAAAATTGAACCAGATCAATTAAAAGATTAGCAAGGTATAAAAAGAGACGAAAGTTAGTCTAAAATGAAGATTAAAATAAAAACTAAATCAAAATCGAAATAAAAAGATAATGGGTTGCGGAAGATCAAGATGTCGTGTTCCAGTTATGGCAGGTATTCCAGCCGTACCAGCTGTGCCAGTCATGCAAATGCCAATTCAATCTCCATGTGCAGGTTTTGGCGCATACCCAATCATGGGAGGATATCCTGGATATTTTTAAATTTTAAAATTTTTAATCGAATGATTTATTAATTAATTTTTGTAAACAAAACTTATTAAAAATAAATTTTATTTTTTTCTCATACTTTGTTCAATATTTTAAGTATTTGGTAAATAAAAGTTATCTAGAACTATTGCTATGCATTCAGACCATAGTATAATTTCTTTTTGATAATCATTGAAATAGTTAAACTTAGAAATAATAATAATAATATTCGTACTGCTGAGTAATAATAAGAGTTTTTGAAGAAGTTTAACCTCAACAAATATCTTTACAAATACATTAACAAATAAACATGTTTTTTTAACTATGATCGTGGTATGGTTATTGGACCCATTTAAAACTCGCCCAAGTACCCTGTTAATCATATCTGAAGACAGTCGGGCAATTTGAACCAGCAGCCAAACAAAAGCGAGTTTTGCGTTTTCATCTCATTTGACCAGTTTGCAGAACGTGTTTTGGGCAAACGTCAAAAAAAGTATTTGGACAAATTTTAAATCGATTCAATCCAAAACCATGCGACCAGCAGAGGAACAAGAATTAAAACAAAAGATAATTGTGTCTTTGGAAAAAAGTTTAAAAATGGGAATAATTTATTTTTACTACTAATTTGTCTGTTTTCTTTAATAAAAATGATTTATTTTTCCAAATAATAATCATGCTTCTAAAAAAATCTTTTGAGTCTAATTTTACAATACAGAATATATTTAGTAATCCAAAAAATCTTAAAAATGAGTAGCTTCATACATTAGTTCTTAACAAATTACTCTAGAACTCGACGAACAGCTTGCTAATACAAAAAGAAGGCGAGTTTACATGTTTATGTATATATATAAATATATATATATATGTTTAGTAACGGGTGCCCAATAATGCTTGTCTGAAACTTTATTAGATAAAATAATGAAATTTTACAGTCAAATACTAAATTTTAGCTTTTTTTTCGAAAATAATCATGGTTTTTTTAACTATTTATTTTTCCCCATATCCAGGCTCTAAGTGTCATGCATAATCTGTGACAAAACTGTCCTCGGTGGTTTAGAAAATTAGAATATCACTTTGATATATCTGTTTGTACAGAATTTAATCTTGATTAAAATGAGCCATAACTTATTTTATTCGGATGATATTTACAGAAGTTATGATTAAAAAACATCAAAATTTTAAGATTTCTTGAATAAGTGAAATTTGAATAAACTGATTGTTTTATTCTAATATCTATTGATCAGAATTAATTATTTGTCTGAAATTTAACACACATATAACCTAGAATAAACGCAATAAAATGAGTGGCTTTTTTTATTATTTCACGTTTGATTTTAAGCTCTTTTGTGGGAGTTTTTATTCAAATAGGCTATGAACCATTTCTAAGGTAGATATTTCACCAATCAAAATTAAAAAATATTAAAAAAAGTATATCATTTAAAAGCTGAAAGGCTTGGCTACAATATGATATACGTTACTTGATAGTTGCACAAATATTTCATGAAAAAATTGAATTTAAAATTAGTAAAAAATTTATTTCTTTAAAAACAATTATTTCTCAATTATTTATGGAAATAGGAACTTTTTGCTTCTTATACATCCCTAACTCTTTTGGTAGAACAATTAACAGCATTTTTTATGTGTATAAACGGGTACTCGCTCAATCCCTCTGACAAACTTGTTCATGTTGTCTCATATTTGTTACGCAACCGTTGGAGAAGAAATAATCGCATGGATTCAAATCTGGCGAATTCGGAGGCCAATTGGTACTTTTATGAACTTGTAAAGGTTATTTCCACATTATCTTTATGTCGTCATAGCTGTGTGAGGTTTTGCGCCATCTTGCTGAAAGATCCATTTGTTTGAACGAAAGATTCTTTGACCTTCTCCTTTCGCAAAAAGCAATATTCTACGCTGATATAATGTTGAATTGATTGTTTCATCTTTAAAAAAGTTTAAAAGATTTTAAAAAATGTGTTAAAAATTACCAACAAAATATGTGTTCGTTGGTCCATTTTTTACTAATTAAAGTTTCGGACAAGCATTATTGGGTACCCATTATATTTGTATTGGGAGTGTTAGTTAATAAAATTACTCAGAGATAGTGATCCTTATTTAGCTTCAAAGAAGTAAACCGATGATGAGTCATTTGAGTTGTACTATGAAATACTCGAATGTCAATGCTTCCGGTTTCACTGCGATTTCCACCAAATTGTTTTGCTCAATTGATTCATCAAAAGAAAAATTAAACAAAGAAGAATGACAACTAAGCACCTGCAACCGCAAAATTATTTAAAAAACTATTTATGTAAGCATATTGTTGCTGTGGCTGTGAACACGAAGGGATTATGGAATGAAAAAGAAACGATGAAGAAAGGCTCAAGCTAAAGAATGGTTCGTAAAAAATGCAAATTAAATTCAGACTAGACTTTTTATTTCTTTTATTACTTATTGACAACAAAAACATAATTAGTAGGATAAAATATTTTTTGTTGGCGATAGTCTAATTGGTGAACTAAGAAAAAAAGTGAACTTTCTAATTTTTAATTGGTGAACATAGTTCACTTAATAAATTTTATATCAAAAAAAAAGTTAACTTGTAATATTGATTTAATTAGATATGATAATATTAGGTATGTCAATCGATAAATATTAATTAATTTTTTTTTTTTTATGTATTTTTGAGATATGAATTATTAAGCCACGTTCATTTTGAACATGTTTAATTATTCCTTTTTACAAATATTTTGTTCTCATAGTTAGAATAGTTTATGTCAGACTCGTTATAAAAAATTCTTAATTAAACATTTAAAATATAAATGAGTTTGTTAATGGAGAAAATACTATGTCAAAATAGCCTGGCATATTGTACACAAAACTTTGCTCTGTTCGGGCGTAGAACGTAGAACTTTGTGGACAGCTTCAGTGGCATCAGATGATGGTTTTGGATATATATAACATTCTTTCTCCAGTTCAATGGCAGATTTTTTAACATTCGTCAGCTTTATATCGTTCAATTGGCTAACCATTTCGGACACTTTCAAGTTCATTTTAGACTCTAATGAGTTCGGTTTAGTAGGTTTTGATTCATGATCTAATATAGTTTCAGATAGATTTACAACTTCATCAGTCCATGTACCATCTTTTGACTCATCATCATCATCATCATCATCATCTTTAACATCTATTCTATTATCATCTTCATCAATTTCTTCTACGTTATCAAATTTAATTAATGATTTAGAATCTATTTTTTCATTAATTTTTAACAAATCTAATCCTTTTGAAATTGTAATTTGTGAACACCACAATTTTATAATTTCAACTACCTAGAGCATCGGAGTTTTAAATAAACTAAAGAAAGAATTTCTATAAACACTTTGAAATTTTTGACAGCCTGTATTGGTACACCTAAACGATGCTTGCACGCGGCTATTTTTATCTCTTTTTCTACCAACTAGTTCGAGTTTTGAGTTACAAAAGTAACAGCCTTGATTTGATAGAATACCTTTTTTCTGAAATTCTCCAATTAACATGACTTCGCTAATTTCGATTTGGTGTTTTGGCATATTTAATTAAAAGCTATTTTTTTAGTTCACTTGTTTTTGAAAAGTTCACTTATTTTTCTAGCAAAAAAAAAAGTGATCATTTAATTATGCTTCTATTCTTTTTTTTTTAAGATCACAAGTTAGTGAACTTTTGTTCACTAATTAGACTATCGCCTTTTTGTTAGCTGTAGATATTTTTCGTATAAATGTGTATTTTTTTGGGAAAAAAAGACTATGCCATTTAAAATTGAGTAGACAATAATTTGTAAAGCCCCTCTTTTAGAATCAAAACCCTTATTTATATTAAACTGTTATCATTCTATAAAGATGATTAAACATTTAAAAGTTAAAATTAAAATAATTCGAATATTAAATTAATTAACTTTGTAAATTCATGATTTCATAGTCATCGTTTCACGTCAAGATGGCAATGAAAATTTAGACATTTTAATAATTTTTTGCAATTAATCAAGGACTTAAAGACTGTACTAAAAGACCAGTTTGAGTTCAATTTTATAAAATTTTTTTACTTTTATTTAAAGACAATGTAACAAATAAGCAAAAAGTAGAAAAAAAAATATTTAAAAAAAAAATGACAAAAAATATTCTAAAATAATTAATAATACTCTTTTTTTTATTTGCTTTTGTTTTTAATCAATAAAATATTAAATTCAAAAATCTTAACAACTACACATAAAGACTTAGAAAAAAAAAAAATTATCAATTTACATGGCCATTCACTTCATTACTAATCTTTACACAATTCGCCGCTTCTGGTTCAGTACCAGGTGCCGTACTGGCGACTTCATTGACCGAAATCTCATCACTAGCGACCTCTAGCTTTTCTTCCTTTTTCTCACTTGAATTTTCTGGCTTGACCTCGTCGCCAAGCGAGCTCTTGTTAATCATTATGATGGGCTTTGGCGATCCGGCCGGACTAGATGTCGACTTTATGTTTATGATCTTGAAGTTTGATGCGCCATTGTTAAGAATCACTGGTTTGGCTTGATTGTTCGCATTGCTGTTTATGATTAGCAGCTTTTTGCCCGAAATTCCACCACTACTTCCATTTAGACTAATTAGCTTAACTTTGTTGTTTTCGTTTGGATTATTTACAATTACTGGCTGTTGGCTGCGATTGAGTGCTGCCTTAATAGACGGGTTGATGACAGGTATGGACAAGGGTACTTTGGCTGAAGCTGAACTGGACGCTGGGTTTATTTTAAGCGAAAGTCTGGGCGTGATTTGACTTTTCTCTGGACTGTTGGAACAGGCGGCCTTTACAGCGTCCGCTACTGCCAATGCTTGGCCAACTGTACAATTGGAGTTGATTTTTTTAACATACTGTTCAAAGCTGTACTCGCTGTTTGGCTGCAGGTTCAAATTTGACGATTGTTGTCTGAGTATGTGGGTATTGGTAGCGAGTGTGTTCTGCTTGGTTTCGATGCAGCCTTCGTCGTCGCCACTTTCGAAAATTTTGGACAGACCGGGCGTTACTGGTCCGGTTAGATCAGCGATTGTTTTCTTTGGCCGACGTGGTATCAAATTGCCAAATTCGTCGCGTTTTCGAACGTACTTTCGAGTTGTTTTCTTGAGCGGATTTTTGGGCTTAGAGCGTCCAGTGAAGTCGTCATCATCGTCGTCCTCGTTCGAGTCGCTCGAGGACATGTATTTGTTGAATTGGTTGGGCGACTTGCAGTGACGTTGCTGAATGCCTTCTTGGGTGCCGTCATCGTAGTCGAGATCGCGTTTGCGCGGTCTGCCCGGTCCTGGTCGCTCCTTGTCTTCGTCGCTGGCATAGTCGAATTCAGTGTTGATTTTCATTTTGACCAAGCGGCCCGATGACGTACGCTTGGTCACGTACTCGGGCTCTTGGATGTACTTGTCCTTGTCCGGATTGGGCTTGCGTTTTTTGCGTATGGTTCCGTTGAGAAAGCTCGCGTCCGAAAAGTCTATCGGCTGGGTGCTATCGGCTTCGGTTAGTTGGGAGTTTTCGTTCAGCTGGGACATTGAGTTGGTGTCCTCCGCGCCGTCCAGGCCAGCCTCGCCGTTTTGGTACTCGGTCTTTTCGTCGGGGTTTTCGCCCGACCCATCGCTACCATTTATTAACTTCATTAGTTGGCGGTTTTTTTCTTCCAGTGAAGCGCTTATTTCCCGTGGATAAAAAATTTGCAGCCATCTTTTGAAAAAGGTCTCGAACTTTACGGCCAACTTTCCATAAACTTTAAAAAAAAAAAAATTTATAAAAATTTCCACTTTTTTTTCAAATAAAATAAATGTTAAGTTTGTTTTGCTTGTAAAATTAAAAAATTTAAATTTTTAACGCTTGTAAAAAAAATGTCTATCAATTGAATAAATTGCTAATGAATAGGTCTATTCAATGCCATTTTAATAGAATATGTCTCATAACTTTTTTTAAATATATTTTTAAATTTTAATATACCGTAAACGCTTGCAGACTACTCCAGGGCTTAACCTCATTTTCCGGATTTATTCCACTGGAATGGTTCCCATCGACACCATGTTAAAACATTTTTTTTTAATTTTATGGAATTGTGATAGATTTTTTGATTTATTCTAAGATTAAAACCCAATATTGAGTTTTTTTCCTGGCTTATTTCTGAGTTTTTTTTT